>SNQN01003288.1:36572-51349 GCA_008642245.1 Bassia scoparia | reverse complement strand
CCCCCCCCTCTTGCAGTGTTCCAATAGAATAACAGTGGGTTGACGAGTGGGTTGAGATGTTGGTTGTGATAGAAGTTTAGTGAAGTTCATCTGAGTGGATGAAACAAATTCCTCCGCATCGTCGTCTTCTTCTTCATCTTGAGCTTCATAGCCTTCAATTGTGCTCTCGCCTCCTCCGGGTGTTGATTGACGAGAAACACTAAAACCACTTTCTAAACCATATTCACCATATGTTTGTTGGTAAATTGGTTTGCCTGACAAGATATATTGACTTGATTGGGAAAACATGAGGTTCGGTGGTTAATTCTAACAATTCCCCTCGAAAATAAGGGTGAAATTTTGAGGGATTAATTTTAGATAATTTTGTGGGTGATTAAGAGGATTTTGAATGGAGTATCCTTGTGTTTGGGTAATTGGATAGATTATTTTGTGGAATATTTTTTTGTTATAGCGCTTTGTTGGAGGCTTTGGATTATTATAAACGTAATTTGAAATATTTGGATCCATGATTTTCAAAATTATTTTTTTTGGGGGGGGCTGATTTGTAGAAGAAATTTAATTAAAACACGAATTTTGTTTTTTTTTCAAGAAAATATATGGAGAGAAAAAGAGCTGATTTTTTGTTGAAATTATATCAGTATGGGTGTCTATTTATAGATAATGAAAAACTATGACCATTGGTAATTTTCTTAAAAACAATTGTATGTAAAAAGTTATTAACGTTACAAAATTGTATCATTAATTTAATTTATCCATGGTAAATCAATGGACTAAGATATAACACGTGGTGCAATTTGACTTGCAAATTTCTCTCTCTTCATGCTGCAAATCCTGCTACATTCTGACTTTTCTTATACTTTTCCTTTTTTAAATTATCAAAATTGCAGTGTTATGTTTTGGTAAGCGCTGATGTGGCACGTAAATCCACGTGTCGTCTTAAAAGTGGTTACGAAAGTCTAACATGGCTCAAAGAACAATGCCACGTGTCAAGCGACAAGTGGCTCTTGGTTCTGTATCCGTTCTGCCTAAAACATGACGTACTTTGTAAATTAAACTGCTTAAGCAAGCAAACAGATAAGCCTACTCTTGGGATTGTGACAAGTGTCACACATCCAAGCCCTCAAGGTACAAGGCAAAAGCCTATAAATACCCCTTGAGAGGGCTCATAATAAACACAATTTTTCATACATTGAGAGCATTGAATTCATACTTAAGCAAGTATAGAACTTTATCTCTCTAACTTCTCTCTACATTAAATTGCATTTATTACTTTCCTCCTTCCTTTACTTACTTAGGCATCGGAAGGGAGATAATCCGAAAAGGATTAATCTCCTTCTTGCAGGTGTTAAGGAGCATAAAGGAGCTTGAAGTGCTAAGCCAACGCCGAGTTCCAATCCAAGGTCAGCTCCCTCGAAGTAGCATTGACGGGAAGCCTCCACCCTTCTCTCAACCCTGCAGCAGAGGAAATCTTGTAGCGTGCCAAGCGAGTCCTTCCTACAACATTTGGTGCCGTCTGTGGGGAGGCGATCAGAAATGGCTTCAAGGGATGATCACACCAAACAAGGAAGGAATACTCCTCCTTCCTCTGAGAAAGAAAGCAACCCAAATGAGGAGAACCACCTCGATCACTCCGTCTTCCATGCTGTGGAAGATTTGGGCACTTACGTGGGAACTGAGCTCTCCCTCCAAGACTTGGATGGGCGATATGTTACACGTGATATGCTCAAGGATGAGATAGGCGCAGGAGTGTCTGAGATAATGGATCGTTTTTTAGAACAGCAAGATCTGAAGGCACAACTCCAAGCCCTCAAAGAAGAGAATGCACGCTTGAAGGTCGTACGTGATGGAAAGACTAAGGCAGGTGGTAGTGAAGACCCTGCCAAGACCCAGGCCATAGAATATAGCACTCCTCTGGTGCCCAACATCAAGACTACTAAGGTCAAGCACCCTACTCCCAGAGACAAATGGAAGAATGTTGAGACCCAGATCGTTCCCATTGAAAGGGAGAAGAGCCAGGTTAGGAGATACCGCAATACTCCTAAGCCTCTTTCCATTGCCCCGAGGACTCAATCAACGAGGTGTCCATACCGTTTCAACAATGATGGTGATGATGAATTGTCTACCAAAAGCCGAGAGACCGAGGATGTCCGAGCACTCATTGAAATAAAGAAGTCGGAACGTGAAGCTTCGTCATTGGATGTCACGGCTATCATCCAGAGAAGGAAAGAGCAAGCTGAGAGTCAAGATGTTAGGAGAATCCTTGAAAGGAAGAAAGCTGAGAGTTAAGATGTTAGGAGAGTCCATAAGCATCGTTCCCACCGAAGTGGGGGTTATCACCGAAGCGGTGCTAACCAGAACATAGGACTTGGGATCCCGTCCCAAAGGACGGAGGGGAGGTTGCAAGGACTTCCTCTCACCGATAAGAGTCCTRTCTCTGCTTCTATTTTGATGGCAACTCAATCTCAGAAAGTTAAGTTCCCTTCCATCGATGCTTATGATGGAACCACCGATCCAGACGATCACTTGGCAATGTATAAACATCTCATGCTGACCACACAAGTTGATGACGCAACATGGTGCAAATATTTCCCGGTTACCCTCAAGGGGTTAGCCCAAAGGTGGTTGGTTCAGCGGCCCCCACAGTTCCATCCATATCTTTTCATGAGCTAGCTTATTCTTTTACTCATTCATTTCATGGCGCACGCCAAGAGCAAAAAAGCAGCTTACATTTGGGAAGAATTCAACAACGGACCCAATAAAAGTTTAAGAAGCTACGTTCAAACGCGTCAACCAATGAGACCCCTTCAAATGTCCTGATCTGCCAGACCTGAGTGATTCTAGATAATTTCTATCGAGGATGGATATGAGGACAGCCCCTTCAAATCCAAATGGTAGGCAAAGGGTACAAGATTTGAATGAAATGATGAGGAAGCAGAGGCATGGATAACATGCTAAAGAAGACTGCGCTGTTAAGAACCAAAGATAACGGTTAACTTCTTTCCCTTCAAGCCAAAACAACCAGGTGCATGGCGAAATGGAGGACATGACAAAGAAGAGGTCTGACCTGGAATATTAGAGGAAGAGGGCACCTCTCAAAAAGGAGCAGCTAGGAAGGAAGAAGAAATTCCAACTACACCCCCACAGTAGAATATACGAAGGATCTTCTTCCATTGTACAAGGAGTCAGCAAGGATTTTTTGTGCACCATCGATGATCCCCCATCATTCAAGACGACGTTGGGTACTTTGAGATAAGTCCTTTTAAAATTTATATTGTTCACCTTCCACAAAGCGTTGGTCATGTTACTGAGATTGCTCACGCTACAATGAACATTGGATCGTTCTAGCGCATCATGGAAAGGTGAAG
The DNA here is from genome assembly GCA_008642245.1 of Bassia scoparia. Taxonomy (NCBI): domain Eukaryota; kingdom Viridiplantae; phylum Streptophyta; class Magnoliopsida; order Caryophyllales; family Amaranthaceae; genus Bassia; species Bassia scoparia. The sequence continues at coordinate 47,984 of SNQN01003288.1, read as the reverse complement.
AAGCATCTAAGGATGATGCCCCATATAACAACATTCTGACCTGGGAATAGCTTTTATTGATCTCTGGGGTTGCAGCGAGAGGACCCACTATGGAGGGGTCAAAAAAGATTTATCACAACAAGAAAATCGATTTCGGCAGACCGAACGCACCGACCGATTTTTTTTGGCGGTATTACCGGACTTAATACCGACCGTTTTCAGTCGGGGTTAAAAGTTTACGACCGAACAATTGTCGGTTAATACCGACCGAATCAAGTAGGTCGGTATTTTAGCGGGAAAACCGGTTGTAGCGGTCGGTAACTCTCAGATCCAAGGGCTGGAGAATGTTTTTCCGCCAAGAATACCGACCGAAAGGATTTTCGTTCGGTGTTACCGACCGAAGTATGGGTCGGTTAAAAATATAATTTTTTTTTTAAAAAAAAAACTGGCTATTTATTCATCCACTTATTATCGACCATTACACTTCCATACTCTCTCTATATCCATACTCTCTCTCACCTTACCTTGATTTTTTTAGATCTCACCTCTCTTCTCTTCCCCTCTCCCCATTTTCGCCCTCGCCTTCACTCGCATCACCAATCTCGCACACTCCATCTCCCTCACCTTCCATCTGACATCTCTCTCACCTCATTCCTTTTACAACTCGCAACCCTCAATTTCTCTCTCCGTCGCCGCCTTGTCCCTCAACCCCAACACTCTTCCGCCTGCCGCCCCTCACCTCAAGGCAAGTTTTTATTTTTTTACAATTCTTTTACCTTTTCGTTTCTCTTTGTTTCCGATTTGTTTTGGTTTCTTTACTTATTTTTCTAGATGGATATTATTTCGAAAATAATTGAGTGTTTTTTGATTTTGTTTCTGATTTTTTGGGAGTTTGGTTGGCAAATTCGTAGGCGGTTTCGGGGCCCTTTTGGGCTTCGAATTTGATATTGTATATTGCTGTGTCTGTATCCCCTGCTAACGCTTCAAATCTTTGTTTTGTTGTGTTTTGCTGAATTTTTTTTTCATTTTTCTTGGTTGGATTTATGTTGTATTCCAATTGCATGCTATTATGATTTATTTGATGTGTTGAGTTTCCCGCAGACGTCTCAAGACATCGGCCGTATGCCGATGTCACAGCTCGGGCTCGTCTCTTTTTCTGTTTTACGTTGGTTTATTGTTATTTCTAAATTGAGAATCGAAAAAAAAACGGCTCTCAAATTCATTAGGTGTGTTTGATATTATGATTTCATTTTTCAAATTCTGGATTGTTCAAATGAAGAAACTTGAAATCCTTCATTCAAATCTAAATATCTTGTTTGAAAATCGTTGAATTTTAAATTTCTGCAATTCGAGAAAATAAAAAGTTTCTCACAACCAATCTTTTGAAAAATCTACGAAAGCAAAAAAAATTTACCTCAGTTTTTTGCTCATTGAATATTTTGTTCTTCATTTTTTTTGAGGCACAAAGTATGATTGTGATTATACCAAAAAAAATTGACAATTCACAATCACATATAAAATAAAGCCCACATAGGTATTACATAGGCCTGTCCAATCATTGAGGTATGAATTTTAATCAAAATCAAACAAATGAGAAAGTCGTATTATAAATCAAATATGAGAATGTTAAACTATTTATCAAAAAATTTGAAGGTTGGAGAGAATTGAAACAAAAAGAACATTGTTCTATATATAATACAATTACAAAAATTTGGTTCTAATTGTTAACTTTTTTATTTCCAGGTTTTGGCTTCCATGAGGATGGAATAAAGTTACAAGTTTACTGTTCTTCTTGCCAGACTGTTTCTAATTAATTTAGTGGGTCATGGATTAAGGACTAGCTGCCTGCTGGCCCTCTATTTCTCAAGGTTAGGGCTGATATACGCTCTGTTTGACCCTAGTTGAACAATAATATTGCATTATTTTATTTTTTGGATGGGACTCGCTGGGAAAGGGGGAATTATGCAGTTGTTGTTTTGTACTTGTATTAACTGTGTATGAGTCGATATTACCAATTATATAACTTTTCTTCATAAACTACACATAAGCTTAACAATAAAAAAGGTTTATAATTGTTCTTCTAAGTTCTTATCATCTTCTATGGTTTCTAAAAGAGTAATAGTGATCAACTTTACGTTAAGTAAAGTTTTTATCTTTTTCATGACCAAAATTTTTCAACAATGTTTTTCTTTTTATAGAATTTTCTCAGATAAGTGCAAATTATTTTTGACAAATTTTTATGAAGGTAGTTGGTTGCAAAATGGTTTATCCGTGGATGTTTCAACAAAGATGCTATAGAAAGTACTTTTCTGCATAAAATTCCTTTCGAAACTCGGTGGGAGTCTGCAGACATTTATGGTTGTTATCCTTTCTGCTTTTCTAACATGGCTTTGAAATTGTTCCTGATTAAAGGCTTTGGCAAGATTCTGCTCATGGGTTTGCTTGGAGAAACCTTCGCATTTTACATACCCCAAACAGATGTGCTATCTTTAATAGAGAAGGAGCAGCTCGCCTGTCTGTTGACAACAATTTCCTTGGTCGGTTCCAGTGTCTGCTGGCCAAGTTGATGTAAGCTCTACACTCTTCGAATATTCATGCACCTGAATACTTTGTTTGTGCTTGTTCATTTTGACGTGTAATTAGAGATATTATCGAAAATGAACTTATTTTGATTTATGTGCATCTTCGTACAATTTTTAAAATGTGAACATATCTCTTGCTTTCATTGACACCTTTTATTTAATGCTGCTGTAATTGGTGGCTTGCTCGTATACAATCTCCTAACATTCTTCTGAGACTTAGGAGTATAGATGGTTGTGGCCTTGCCTGATACTTTGTATTATTTTCTTTATTGATGTTTCTTTTTCTGCACAGCTTGTCCTTAAATTACAACAAGCTTCTTTTCTAGAGGATGTGCGATGCGCTCCTATTTACGACCTTTGGGGCTGCACAAAAAACTTATGTCCATTTTGCTCCTGTCTGCCTGTTAGAGTTCACAATCTTGTTTTATTGTTTATTGCACTTTATGCACTTTATGAAGTTACATTTCAATAGGGTTGATTCTTACCCAATATAATTCTTTAATGATCCTTGTGTTTAAAGATCTGATCTCAGCAAGTTTGGTGACATATTCGACGAAGACTTCTTCATGTATGCTTGGCAATTTTATCGTAGACATTGTTTTTTGCCCCTGAGCTGTTTTTGCATAATGCCATAACGTTTCAGACCAAAACAATCTATTGTCGACATTTTTTAAACGTAAATAACGCAAAAAACTGGCTTAACAACAAATACAAATAATGGTGTACAAGCTTCTTAAAAAACAAAGACAAGGTTGTCTTCAGTACGGTTGAAATAAATTAGTAGTATTTTAAAATTTTCAACTCAAAATTGTCACTTGTACCGTTGGCCTGTTGTTATTCACTTTGATATGGTGGTAATGGTTTAAAGAATTTTATGTATTTTAGCGAACAAATTATGTGGACCATGCTCATGGAATTGCAACCATCTCATTTTATGTGATATTCTAAACTTACATTTTCATTTCCTTTTCAATTACTCCAATTAACTGGAAATTGGTCAAATAGTGCTAATGAAAATTTAAAAGGGATTTGGGAATACTGATTGGGTTCGATTAGCATTTGTGGTATTGGTTGTGAAATTTTTAGGCACTATTACCATCGTTTTTAATACTAGTAACCAATTGGTGTGTATTGGTATTTTTTTGTGTGGGCAACTTCGCTGCTTGATGGGTGTTGCTGTCTCTATCCAATAATGGACAATACTGACATAGGAGCGTGAACTAAAAACTATGACATAGGGAGGGGAACTAAAACTATGTGAATCGTGATTGATATAGTTAGATTCATGTTGAGGTCAACTAGAAAATTTGAGAATTTTTTATTGTAACAGAACCTCTATCCTTTCAAGAAATGCTTTAATTCACATTGGATTCTTGTTGTACTTCCATTTGGGAGTGACTTTCTTTTGTCATATGCTACTTCGATGAAATGAAATTCTACCAAATTTCAATGAATATAACCTTTCTAGCTTCAGTGGACAAAGGGGAGTTGAAGGCTGGGATAAGGCAAAGCAAAATAGGAGTACTCGGAGAACACGGGGGTGCACGGCACCAACCGACGGGCGGAGAAGGCAGGGAGAGGGGGGAGGACGGGGAGAGGCAAAAGGAGAGGACGGAGAATGCCGGCGGGAAGGGGGAAAGCCAACCGAGAAAAGCAGGCAGCCGGGGGAGAAGGAGAGCCGAAGTCAACTAGAGAGCAAAGGAGGGGAGGCCCTGGCCAAGCAGGTAGTGCGGTGGGGAGGGGGCGACGCGGACCGGCCCAACGCGGCACGGCAATGGGGCGAGCGGGAAGTCGAGGCGAGAGCAGGGGGAGGAGGAGAGCCGGGCAAAGGGACGACAAGGAAGGGATGCACAGAATGAGAGAAGGGGAAGGGCCGTGGAACTGGGGCAGGGGGACCACCGCAAGGAGCAGAAGAAAGCGGCCAGGGGACCACGGACGGGGACTGGAGGGCGTAAGGGGAAGACCAGGGGGAGGAGCAGTAGGCGCGCGGCCAGGGTGAACAGCCCAATGAGGGAAAAAACAGCGGCGAGCGGGAGTTACCAGCAGGAAGGAAGGCGGGCGTCAAGAGGGGCAGCCCGACGGGGCACATGGCCGGAGGCGGGGGAGGCGGGGGCGGCAGGGAGGAAGGAGGCGAGAGAGAGGGGGGACAAGGCCACCTCGAGGGGAGGTGGGTGCGGGGAAAGAGCTAGAAGCGGACAAGGACGGCGCCGCGGAGAAAGCGGGACAAGGTCACGCGAGTGGAGGGCCAGTGGACGCGGCGGGGCGGGAAGGGAGGGCGAAGACAGGGGAAGTGAGGGGTGGGGAGGGGGAAAGGAGGGGGAGTGCGGGGAGGGACAGGGGGGAGAAAAAGGAAGGAGAGGTGGAGGGATAAAGACAGAGGGGTGAGGGGGGAAAGGAACCAGCGGATGAGGGGCGGGGCGCGGGGAAGGGCGGGAGGGCAGATGACGACCGAGCGGGTGAAACGGAAGAGGAGGGAAGAAAGACGAACGGGACGACCGAAGGTCAGCGGGAAGGGCAGGGGAAAAAGAAGAGGGAGGGGGGGACCGAGCGAAGAAGCGGGCGGGAAGACCGACCGACGGAGCGGGCGGCAGGACCGACCGAGGAGGCGGGCGGAAAAGCCCGCCAGAGCCCCCCAGGGGGGAGGGAAAAAAGGAGGACCGACCGAGAAGCGGCTGGGAAGACCGACCGACCAGGAAAGCGGCGGGAATACCGACCGAGGAAGGGTCGGGAAACGCCCGGGTGCCCGCGGGAGCCAGAAAGGGGCGGAAGCGGGCGGAGGGGCACCTAGCGAAAGCGGGCGGGGAAACGAGTGGGCCGACAAGGAAGCCGACCGGCGCACCGACCGAAAAGCGGGCGGGAACAGGAGGACCGACGAGGGGCGGCGGGGACGACGGGCGGCCGAAAGCGAGGGGCGGTGGGGGAGCAAGAAGCGGCCGCAAAGAGGCGGGAGAGGGAAGCCAAGGCGAAAGAAGGGGCCCAAAGGGGCGCAGCGGCTAGAAGCTCGGGGGGAGGGGAAACACAGGAGGAGGCGGCGCGGGGGAAGAGAAAGGAAGGGCGCGGAGAGCAGGGGGCTAAGCCGCAGCGAGAAGGAGGTGCGGCGGAGACAGGAGCGGCGAAGGGCGGCAGAGCGGAAGGACAAGGAGGAGGAGCGGGCCCGGGGCAGGAAGCCGAGGAGGGAGGGGGGGGGGGGGAGCCAACAAGGGGACGGGCCCGGACCGCGCCGAAGGGAAAGGAGGAAGGGCGGGACCAGGAGGGGAGGGGGGGGGGGTCAGACCGGAGCCGACAAGGTGGAGGCGCGGACGGCCAACGGGAAGGCGGCCAAAGCAGGGAGGGGGACATAGCGCGGGAGGGAAGGGGAACAACGGCAAGAGAGGAACCAGCGAGGGGGAGCAGCAAGGGCCAGAGAGGGGACCGGACCACGGGCGGCCACGGGCGGGGGGCAAGGGAGAAGGAGGAGCAGGGAGGCGGCGGAAAAGAGAGGGCAGAAAAAAGGGAAGAGGAAGCCGAAGGGGGCAGGGACGAAGCAAGAAGCCAGGGCAGGCAGGGGGGGCCGCGAGTCGCGCGACCGGAACCAGGGGGCCCAGCAAGAAGACGGGCCGGGACCGACGAGGCCAGAAAGGACAGGGAGGGAAGCCAGGGGGGAAGAAGGGGAAAAAGGGCGCAAAGGGCGGCGAAGAGACGAGAAGGATGGGGGGCCGTCGCGGGGAAGAAGGGCCGGGGAGCCAAAAAGCGCCCCCAACGAGGCGAAACAGGACCCCAAGGAAGGCCAAGCAAACAGAAAAGAGAAGGGGGTGGAGGGCGGAGCAAAGCGGGCCGACTAGGAGGGGAGAGCGGCGGGAGCAGGGGAGGCGGCAGGGCAAGAGCCCGAAGGGGGCAAAGGGGGGGGGGGCCAAACCCCAACGGAACGGGGAGAGGGGGGAGGACACGGAGCAGAACAAAGCGGGCCCAAGGAGAGCGGCCACGCCCGAAGAGTGGAGAAGCAGGGAGAAGCCACAACGGGGCAGGAAGGAGGAGCGGCGGGAGGCGGACGGCAGAGGCCACATAAGCCGCGGAAGGAGGAACCGGACAAGAACAGGCCGGGGCCACGGACAAGGGGGGGAGGGGGGACAAGGTGAGGCCAGGGGCCGAAGGAGGCCCCGACAACCGGCCAAAGAGGGAAACACCAGCGGCCGCGAACAAGCGGGGAAGGAACGGGGAAGCGTACAGGGAGGAGAGGGAGCAGGCAAAAGGGAAGAAAAGGAGAGCAGGCAGAAACCGAAGGGAGACCGGCGAGACCCGCCGGACACGGGGGCAGGAAACGAAACCCAAAAAGGGGGGGGGAGGACGGCAGGAAAAGGGGGAGGGCGGGGAGGAACGAGGCAGAGAGGCAAGCCGGAGGAAAGGCAAGGCAAGCGCGACAGGCAAGCCCAAGAAAGGGCAAGAAGTACAGAAGGGGACAGGAGGCGGGGCAGCAGGGGAAGATGGCGAGCAAGCAGGAAGAGAAAGGGCACGAGGGCGGCCGAGGCCAGCAATGGAGAGGGTTAAGGGAAGGGGGAGAAGCCGAAGCGACGGGTCGAAACGCAAAGAGGCCAGCGCACGCTCGGCCACGGCGAGGAGCCCCGGAGGGGGAGAAGGGTAGAGGGAGCGGGCGAGGCAGAACAGGCAGGCGCAGCGGGGGGGTAGCCGAAAGAGAGGGCACCCAGGGCCAGGGAGGGGGGGAGCCAGGGCGGGCAAGAAGGGAATGCGCGACGACGCGGAGACGTGGGGGGGCGCGGAGGAGGGCGAGGAAGAAGCGGCGGCCGGACGGGGCAGGCACAAGAGGCGGAGCGACACCGACCAAGCCAGCGAAACAAACCCTGGACAAATGGGGGAACAGCAGGAAGGAAGGGAAAGGGGGCGAGGGCGGGACGGCAAGCGGGAGGGAACCGAGGAAAGACAGCAAGGGCAGACAACGGTCGGAGGCAGCGGGGAGGGAACGAACCCCAGCGGGGGAAACAGCAAGCGAGGGGGACGCGAGGGGAGAGGAGCGGCCACGCAAAGGGGGGGGGCGGGGAGCGGGGGAAGGGCCGAAGGGAGACGGGAGGACGCCAGGAGAGGGAAGCCAGACAGCAAAGAACGAAGCAGAAGGAGGAAAGCACGGGGCCGGGAGGGAAGGGGCAAGGTAGCTTGCGGCAACTGAAAAAGCGAGCCAGGGCCTTACGCGCAAGGGTGGCCAGGTAAAGGGGGAAGACGAGGCAAGAGAGGGAACAGGAGGGGCGACTGGGAGAGGGGAAAGGGAAACAAAGGGGGAGACCAAGGGCAGGGGGGAACAGGACCCGGGGGAAAGAATGAAGCAGAGCCCGGAGCGAAGGGGCAAGCGCGCGACAGGGAGGCCCGGAAGAGCGGGCGGGGGAAGGGAAGGAGCGAAGAAGGAGAGAGGAACGAGAAGAGAGGCACGGCAGGAACCGCGGACAGCACCTTGGAGGGAGGAAAGCAGCGAAGAGAAGCGAACGAGGCGCCCGGGATCCGCAAAGGCGAACCAAGAGGGAAGGCAGGACGCGGGGGGGCGAGGGGAAGGGACAGTGGACAAGAAGGCGGCGCGCAGCGCGCCGCAAGGCCATGGGCCCGCCGAAGAAAGGAGCTAGAGGGCCGGAACGAAGCAGGAAGGGCAAGGGGCGCAAGAGGGGGGCGCGAGCAGGAGCGAAAAGGCGCGCCGGCACGGGAGAGAGCGGGCCAAGCACGAGGGAGAGCCAGGAAGGGCAGAGGGCGCGAGGGCAAAGGCAGGGAAACCGCCAGCAAAAACCAGCAAACGGCCGGGCGCCGTGGGAGCACCACGAACCGGCTCAAGGGGGAGAGAGAGGGGCACCGGGCCCCCAGCGCCGGGCAAAAGAAGGGCGGAGGGCCGCGCGCGGGGAGGGCACCAAAGGGGAAGCGAACCAAGGAGGGAACAGCAAGACCGGCAGGGGAAAGGCGGCCGGGGGAAAAGAGCAGCAGAGGGGAGGGCCCACAAGCCAGAGGGGGGAGAAACGACCCAGAAGGGACGGCAAGGGGCGGCACAAACGGGGAGGGGAGGGGAGAAGGGCACAGGGCGGAGTAGACCGCCCCCAGCAAGGGGAAGGGAGAACGGGCAACAAAAGCAGGGCAACGGAAGCAAAAGAAGGGGACAGGGCAAATGAGGGGGGGGGGAGGAACGACAACGGGGGAATCGGCGCCCGGCAGGGGGTGACCGCAGCGGCAGGGGCAGGGAAGGGAGGCAGGGAGCCGCAGGGAAGGCGAGGGAGGGGGGGCGAAGGGAGGGGAGCGCCACGGCCGAGGACAGGGGAAGCACGGAGCGAAACGGTGGGCCAAAGAAGGGCCCACAGAGAGGGCCAGGAACCAGAGGGGGGGGGGCGGGGACAGTGGACGGACGCAGAGCGGGGACCCAAGCCGCCCGCAAGGGAGCGCCGCGACGCGGGCGCAGGGAGGGCCAGAAGGCGAAGAGGGAAGACAAGGAGCCGAGCGAGGGGACGGGAAAGCGCACGAACCGAAGAGGACGAAAAATGGGAGGTGACGAGGAGAGAAACAAAAGAAGAACGACCTAGCCGAAGGACGCGGGGGGGAGGGCAGGAACAAGGTGCCGAGAAAAACGGGCGGCCAGGAGGAAGCGGACGGAAGGGGAGAAGCAAGGGATGCCGTGGCGGGAAGCAAGAGAGAAAGGGGGACAAAAGAAGGACAAAGGAACAGGAAGACAAAGGGAGGAAAAGCAGGAAGAGACAGGGAGGCCGGCGCACCGGGGGCGCGGCAAAGGAAACAAAAGGGTAAAGGAAACGAAAAGGAAACGCCGGAGCGAAGGGCGAAGCAAGACAAAGAAACAGGAGGAGGGAAAAACGAGAGCAGAAGAAGAAAGGGACAAGAGGAGGAGAAGAAGAGAAGGGGAACGAAAACGAAGGAAAACCGGAAGAACAGCGACAGAGGGACAGGAGAGGAGGCAAAAGGCGGGGCACAGGGGGGAAAGGAAAGAAAACGCGGAAGAGAAGGAAAACAGAGGGGAAAGAGACAAAAGGAAGGGAAAAAGAGGAAAAATAGGGCGGAGGGGAGGAAGCGAGAGGAGAACCGGGAGGGCGGGCGGCGAAGCGAGGCGAAAAGGCAAAACGCGGAGGGGAAGGGGAGGGAGGGGACAAGGACGAGGGAAGGAGGCGCGGGAGGCGCAAGGGGAGGCGCGGAGAAGCGGGGGGGAAGGCGGAAGGCGAAGGGGGCGGAAGGGGGCAAACGCGAAGGCAAGGCCGGAGGGAGAGGCGCGAAGGCACAAAGGGGAGCGGGAGAGCGGCAGAGGGAGCGGAGAACGCGCAGGGGGGAGCGGAGAGACGCGCCGGGGAGCCAGAGACGGGCAGGGAGGGCCGGAGGGCGAAAGAGGTCGGAGGCGGCACGAGTACGGGGAGGAGCAGTACAGCCCCGCCGCCAAGAAAGACAGGCGAGGGAGGCGAGGGGAAGGCCGGACAGGCAGGGAGGGTGGGATGGGCCGGAGGGGCGTGAGGCCCGAAGAGGTGGGGGGAAAGAGGGCCAAAAGGCAGGAAGCGGCGAAAATAAGCAGAAAAGAAGCGAAAGACGGAAGAACGGCAAAAAAGAGAAGAGGCAGGAAAGGGAAAAGGCGAAAGCACCAGGGCAAGGCAAGGGGGGAAAAAAGCGGAAGGGAACAGAAAGCCGAAAAAAGAGAAAAGGAAGGAAAGAAAAGGCGGGCCGCGGGAGGACCGGGGCCGAGGAGGGCGAGCGGGAAGGCACAGAGGGGGAAAAGGGCGACGAGGGCAGCGGGCGGGCAGAAGCGAAGCGAGCAGGAAGGGGAGGGCAGCAGCGAGGACGCAGGGGGAGACACGGGGGGGGCGACAGAAGCCCAGCGAGAGAGACAAGGGCGACGAGGGCAGCGGCGGGGCGAAGCAGCGAGACGAAAGGGGATGGCGCAGCGAAGGACGCAGGGGGAGACACAGGGGGGGGCGACAGAAGCCCCCACGGGACGGGGCGGGAGAGAGAGCGCCGGAAGGCGAAAGGCAAAGGAGGGGAGGCGGACGGAGAGCAACGCAAGACGGGGACCGGGACGGGGGCGCCGGACCGCAAAACAACGGGAGGACCGGGCGGCGGGGGCCCAGCGGAGGGGCGGGGGGTGGGGGGCCGCGAGGCGAGGCAGCGCGGGCGGCGGACGGGAGAAAGGCAGACGGCCCAGGCGGCCGGGGGAAGGAGCGGGGACGGGAAAAGGAGAGCCGACAGGAGAAGGACGACCGGGAGACGACAGAGGGCGGGGAGGCGGAGAGAAAGGGGCAGGGAAGGTGGACCGGGAACGGGGACCGGGAGAGGAAAAGGGGCAGGCAGGGAAGGAGAGGGGAAAGAGGCGGGAAGGGAAGGGCCGGCGGGAAGCCGGAAACGCCGTAGGGAGGAGGAGGGGAGGGAAAGGGGGCGGGGAAGGGAAGGGCGGCGGGAAGCCGGAACCGCCGGAAGGGAGAGGGCGGGAAGGGGAAAGGGGGAAGGGAGGGGCGGGATGGGAAGGAGGCTGGGGAAGGGAAGGGGCGGGAAGGGGAAGGGAAGCAAGGGGCGGCCGAGCGAAGGCAGGGGGAGGTACAGGCGGAGGGGAAAGGGTGGTGGCGGGGAAGCGGGCGAGGGGGGGCAGACAGGAAGGACGAGACGGGGCGGGAAAAGAGGGAGAAAGGGGGGCCGAGGGAGAGGGGCGAGGGAAAGGGGAGAAAGGGGGCAGGGAAGAGGAGGGGGGACGCGACGCGAGGGGGAAAGGACAGGGAGAGGACGGGGAGGGGAAGGGACGGGACGGAGGACAGGAAGGAGAGAGGGAAGGGACAGGGCGAAGGGGGATGGGCGAGTGACGGGAACACGGAAGGGGCCGGAGAGACAAGAACCCCCACGGGAAGTGTAT
>SNQN01003288.1:4345-32816 GCA_008642245.1 Bassia scoparia | reverse complement strand
CGTTTGGTTTGGCTCTTATGATGCTATAGAAGCTTCGTCCTTACTTTGCAGCTCACAAATTCTGATCTTTACACGACCAGCCCCATCTACAACCCTGACAATTGGAATCATCAGAAGATGTTAAAATGGCTATTGCTTGAACGTTTCAATCTTGAGTTTGAACCTAGGAAAGACTCAAAGGTCAGACACTGCGAGATTCACTCGTGAGTTAACGGACCCCATCGGTTGAAACATCAAACGATGTTTAGACTCTATTTGTAGATGGATCTCACTCAAATGGTTGTGCGGCGGGATCTGTTAAGTCTCCCGAAGTTATACGTTTGAATACGCCGAGAGATTTAAGTTCCAGACATCAAATAACGATAGACGAGCTATAGACACTAGTGCCGGGATGTCGAATGTGCCAAGGTAGCTGCGGGCACGAAAAATCCGAATGCCACTTCTGACTCTCAATTGGTGGTTAGCCAAGTACAATGGGAATTACGAGGCAAGGAGATATGAGACATGAGTCTACTGGAGGATGGTAAAAAGGCGAACAAAGGGTCTAGACAATTTATTTGCAACAAGTACCCCGGGTTTGAAAATAATTAAGCAGACGCCTTATCTATAATTATTGCAAAGCTCCCGGACAGAATTCCTAAGATCTGTCTTTTGGGAAGTGAAGGAGTCGAAGAAGTAAAACTCCGATGAACGGAAGAGATTCACTTCATTAACCTGCGGAAGCCACCTGGATGGATGCAATCATCGATATAAGCTACTAGGGTACTCCCCCTTGCATCCGCCAGAAGCAAATATGTGAAGGCAGAGCTCTTGGTTTCTATTGAGGATGGCACAGTTGTACCAAGAAGTCTTTCTCTCATCCTCGCCTCTAAATGATCCTCCTAAGAAATGGAGGCGAGGTCCCTGAACACATTCATATAGGGCAACTGTGGTTCTCATATTGGCGCTCGAGCATTAGCAGAAAAGCTCTCCGCATGGGGATATTTTACTGACCATCACTATGAGGGAGTGCATGGACTTGTCAAGAATTGCTCCACAGTGTCAAATTGCATGGAAACCTCATCATCAAAAAACCAGCAACCTCCTCGTCTACCGGTTTATCACCATACCCTTCGTAAAGTGGGGGAGATATATTGGACTTTCCACCCAAAGTCCGGGCAAAAAAAATTTTCTTATTGTGCGTGGATTATTCACCAATGGGTGGAAGCGGAACCAAATGAGGAACATCAAGACATCAGATGTGAAGCTTCCTTTGGAAAAATCATCATCACATAGTTTGATCCCAAATCCATGTGTTGATAACGACCATAATTTGACTTCAATTTCTCACAAATGGTTATTGGATCAGGGTTATAGGTCACCATTTATGCGTCAGTTAGACCAACTCCACCAAGCCAAATGGAAGGTAGAAACTCGTTCACAAACTCATCTGCAACGGGAATCAAAAGAAGTTTGGACAGTGTCAAAGATTATGGGTTGAGGACTCTTCTACACGTGTTGTTGTAAGGCTTTCCCCCTTCGAAGGGGGTTGACCTCAGCTTCAGTGTCATGGAATTGAGTCATGGAACCGCATTGAATGCGATTAGGTGTGTGTCGAATTGAGGGGATCGCCACGTGCCTAACAGGTTAATCACGGACGCTCAAAACATTGGTCGCAAACTAATGGCCCACAATAGTCCAGACCAGTTGTGGGTTCCGGGACCATGTACGGACTAACTTTGACCCAATCTGCCCGCATTAGCGGCTCTACTCGTTCATTTAGTTCCATATCATAATTATTGAATACAAGTAGCCTATCGATTTACACCTTTATGAAGCACTAACATATATTACTAAAAATAGCTAGGTTACTACTAGTATAGAAATCAATAATGAACTACCTTCCTAATACATCTTTGTTATGTCAATGTTAACAAGGTGCCTAGAAACCGGTCTCATGATTAATCTACTTTAATGTATCAAGCATTGATTCCGGTCATGTTTAACAATATATACAAGTGTGACAAAATATGTACAATGAAACATGAAGACAAAAGGTTAGTAAGCATAATATACATGTGTACTACCTTCCTCACCTTGTCTCTGCAAAACAACTAAAAATGTTAAAGTAAAACTAAAAGGAAACGCCTTTACTCGGAATCTGCATCAAGACAAATAAACATGTTAGTATTACAATAACGAAGGCATAATAATAAATTGTGACAAGATATGATATAATACATAAGTGTTAACGAAACGAATTTAAAAAACTGAATAACAATCCACATAATTTACATGGATGATTCAAATAGTCGGTTTCTCATTGTGTAAATTAAATTAAACTCGCTATAATAATTAAAACAGATTTAAAGAGACAAAAGAATTTAAAAAAGTGAAAAATATATGTCTTAGGTGAGTAATCTAAGAGTCTATACCTTGCATTTCGTTCGTCGAACTCGATTCGAAAAATATGCAAAACTGCGTATTTGAATGTGTATGTGTACTGGAGACAACGACTAGTGTGTAACTGAGCTCTTGTAGCTCAAAGTTTTGTGGTATGCTCGTGTTATCTGGGGTGCGAAGGTTCTGAAGTCGAAATTGTTTGGGTCGTGAAATTTTTCAAAACTCGAGAGCATAAGGCCGTTTTATAGGCCGAAGGCACAAAGTAGAGCCAGTAATACGCTCCAGGTTTAGGAGCTATATACGCTCATGTTGTGTGGCTGTATATACGCTCCTTTAGCCATAATACGTTCAGTTATTTGCCTTATTTCGAAAGATTTTCTTATTCGCAAGATTACGAATGAATCTAGAATCCCCTCCTCCAAAAATACCAATCTAGGGGTTCTAGGGATTCCGAACATTCAGTTGTATTTTTGGTATTTTCGTATTTTCGGATCCCTAAGTATTTTTGATAGTACAATAGTTGCAAAAATTCAAGCAATCTTCGAAAATCAGAAAAATATCTAAAAAATACTGAATGAACTCAAAAACAATAAAGAAGAATGCAAATAAAAGTGAAATTCATGAAATCACCAGCAAGTGGTTAAAAAAAATATCTTAAGTTAACAGAAAATTCCGAAAAAATAAATGATTAAAGAAATCTTTATGGGCCTCATTGATGACTATTGCCTCATGATCTTCGCAGCGTGGAATCTACATATTCTTGAAATTCTCGAGTATCAGCTGCGCGTTTTCAGAATCGAACCGAACACACAATGGTATGTATTCATCATCGATTCACTCATTTGGGGAGACACATTTTGGCGATCTACAGAAAGCCCCCATTATAGACAATTTCACAGGTTCGCTGCGTCTTTTCAGAATCGAATCGACTCACAAATGTGTACGTTTCATCTCGAGGTTACTCATTTGGGAGACAATTGTTGACTACAGACAAGCCCCACTTTGACTGAGTCTGGGGACGTAAGTCTCGTAAGCGCGAAAGTCAAAGTATTTGATTCGGACGTAGAGCAACTCAGAGACGTTTCTGCGACCTTGGTACCTTTCTCGCCGATTACCTGCAAAAAACGGTATAGTTTTACCTTGTCGCTGTCCATTGCGGTTTGATTGCTTTGTATGTGTTTGGGTCCTCGACCGATCATTCCCGTTCGCTTACTGGACGAAAGCAGACGCATCCATCTTTCCGGGAAATGAGCTTTGACTTGAAAATGATAGCACCTTACTCAGGAATAAGTGACTACCTTGTATACACATAGGCTGTCTCTTTATCTTAGAGACCATTTCCACATCGCTAATATGCCTTGACCTGTACTTGTGACCTGAATTTGGAAAGGGGCAAGAGTCATTGAATCTGAATTTAAAGGTCTTTGAATTTGAATTCCTTCGAAGCCTTGAAACTCCGGAATTTGGAGAGTCTTTGAAATTGGAAAGGGTCTCTTGAATTTAAATTTCCTCAGGTAAGCCTGAACCTCCGGAATTTTGAGAGAGTCTTTAATTGAAAGGGTCTTTGAATTTGACTGGCCCTTTGAACTTGAAGAGTCTTGAATTTGATGCGGTCTTTGAATTGAATGGAGCAATTGTTTTGTCCCTTAATGCCTAAAGCATTTTGACATTGAATTCGAATTTTGAAAGGTTTGAGCTTGAAGTCTTGTCTAGGTTTGGATTCAAACATGAAAAGGACATACTGGGTTCATGAACATATTGATAAAGCGGGCTATGGAGATGTGCTAATTGAAAGTGAGAAAGGTGGCATGATATTATGTTGGGACGCACTCGATTTTGAAATTGACATTGAGATTTGACTTTGAGTTGAAATTGACCTCTTGACTTGATTGACATGAAATGACATTGACTATTGAAAGTGACAGTCGAGTCATAAGTGAGTTTCGATGGACTTGGAACCCACGTAATAGGGCCTTAGGAGCAAAGAGCCCCCAAACTGTAAATAACGGTGCCATGAGACAGAGCCCCCAGGACTTTAACAATGTAGTTTACGCTAAGAGTCAACATACGGACAGGTGGTAGATTGTATGGATTGAGTTCCCCAAACAGATCTTACTAACCCAAAAGGTCATGTCTGCTTACTCCTCAGGATTGACCGTCAAATGATCCCTCTGTCAAGGGACCAAGAATGTCGCTATCGCCGTTTCCGAGACATTCGAGAAATAGATCAAAGTTGTGGCTAAGGTCAAGATGTGTCTAGATCGAGGGCTAAAGATGAAATAGGTCTCAAGCACTGAATCCTATGTCGAGTTCTACGACTTGAGAACGAGATCGAGCACTCATTGAACCTCGTTATGTGTTTATTATGTCGTCGGACCTCGAGACGTGTAGGCTACCACGTATCTGCGAATCGACCGACGTAGTTTTGTGACGTCGTTGGTGATGGCACAATGCTCATTGTTGAGAGGACTTTTGAGGTTGTGTATGTGTAAGGTTTGAGGTGTGAGGCTCAATTGCACTTTGAATTCGTAAATGACTTACAGCTTCTTGATTTCAGAACTATTTGAATTTTTGATTTCACATATTGATTTTGTCACGACTTCGATTTCACTTGATTTTGATGTTGACCTTTGATATTCTCTTTCGAGACATCGACATTTGAATTTTGAATTCTGCTTTCATAGAAGCGTACTTTGATGTGCCTAACAAAGGAACAACGGCAATACCAGCTCAAAGCGGTTGCAGTGGATGTTTGAACTTTTGTTTCGAAGGATGGAAGGACCAGGGAATTAATCTTTGTGAAGCTATGAAAGAGCCCTCTGAGCATGTCCATTGATTTGTTTGAATTTTTTTTTTTTTTTTTTGAGGCACTCCTCGAGTGCAAGAGTCTCAAGAAATGCGAAATCAGAAAATAAGGCATTTTATTTAATTGAGTACATAGACATACACTTCTAATACCTAACAAAACTCGCAATCTATACGACCCCACGAACATCGCTCCACCTGCTGGAACAGTTCTGACGTATGTGTACCAGTGGACCTGGCAGCGTAAGATAGCTGTTTTCTACTATGGCCACTCACGAGACAATCCTTTGAGAGATCTGAACCTCCCGCTTCGGGTGACAAATCCACTGAGCTACTCCCCACTAGTTGTGTGGTGTAATTAATGCTATTCATTTGAACACTGCCTGAAGGACTGGATTGAACGGGCTAGTATTCTATTAGGTGTGCTATGGATCCACTCAGGACGGACCTTCAGATTCTCCAAATTACGAGCACAAGACTGAAGATGACCCTTTTGACAATTCGTAGAGCTGAATGAAATTGAATTAAATGTTTGACTTGTCCGTTACGGTCCTCCTACATGACCTAACGAGACCTCCACTCAACGGGATCCCGATGAAAACTGACGCATTTGTAGTGCACTCATACCATTTTGAAATGGAAGTCCTACTGTGACTTACGGATGAACATGGCGAATCCGCTAGACCTACTTGATTTAAGCTAGACCTCAGACTAACCCACCACCAACTACTGCGCTTTCAGAATGCGCGCTCGTAAGACTTTCGGCCACTGAATGAAGAATCCTCCGCACCGCCGTAGAATCACACATGTTACCATAGCCCCTAAGGTTCCTTACATCTGAACTACTGAATCTCCTGAATGTTATAGTCAACGACCTTGGTTCCGATATCTCTAAGAGCCATGATGACCATCGAACCCCCTCGAATGAAAGTTAGATTGGTCAACTTACAACGAACTAAATTCGTGATCATACGACATACTACTTATACAATCGGCTATCGGACATACCGGATACCTCAGTGCCTTCCGAGGCGATGAAACGACCGTTAGCAGGTTGATCATTGAACTACATGAAACTCGCAAGTTACAACCCTCCCCCAGCAATTGACTAAAACACAGCCCTATTTCCAATCCCATCCTAGACGCGGCACCAAAGTCTTACCTAGACGTCCCATGCCTTGACAACCTCAATCGGGCACGCCGACCAGCCAACCAACTGAAACTCGACCCTACTAGACTTCCGCTATACCCTAACACTTCCTCACTAGCTAAAGTCCACACCAACTGCGTCTCGCTCTGCGCCTCCATCTCACCCCCACCACATACACATGGGACTTCGGCGACGAACCCCTTAGCTATCTCGCTCCGTACACGTGCATGCAGGCATGAGGATGACTATCCTACAGGATCATTAACCACATGAACGGAAATCCCCTAAGAGCGATCTCGCATGACATCATTAGACCGGACTAGCGTTGCTGCGAGAGTTCGCTGCGCAACCACATAACCTTTCGAAAGGAATTACGACGACTCAAGTTGCCACCACTCTGATATCCTAGGCAAGCGCCAAAACATTGGCTCCCCCATCAGGGAGCTTCCGCACCCAGACCACATACCATAGTCATGGAACCTACGCCAGAACATCGGTTCGAATTGGTCCCACCAGTTGCTCATACGTAATCAGGACGCCCGACATCTAGTGCCCTCAGCCTAAGATACGCGTCTATGTAACCATTCGTGGGTATCGGGACATGGTACGGAACTATGACATCTCCCCCTTCCACAATACCGTCCGCATGTTAGCGGCCTCTACTCGTCTCTTTAGACGTTCCATTAAGTCATAATTATAATACCAAGTAGCCTATCGATTTGACCCTTGAAAGCGCACTAACTACATATACTAAATAGTAGGTTACTATTAGTAAACAAAATAGTGAAACTCATTACCTCCATAAGATGGCCTCTTCCTGGTATTCATTGGCAATTAAAGGTTGCCGAGAAATATGGTCGTCCACTGATTAATCTGATCTTTTAATTGCTGATAAGCAATTGACAATTACCCTGGTCTTGTTTAGCAACTATAGTACCAAGCTGAGTGACAAAATATGCTAAACATGAAACCATGAAGAAAAGCGAGTAAAGCATAATAATGTGATATCCTTCTCACCTTTGTCTCTGGCAAATAACACAAATCGTTAAAGTAAACTAAAAAGAAACGCCCCTTGATCGAATTGCTTAATCAAAGACAAATTAACATGTTAGTATTGACAATAACGATATGCATAGTAATAACATCTGTGACACAGCTTTGATACCAAATTAATAATAAGTGTTAACGAAAAACGAATTTGAAACGTTATACACATAACATCCTACATATTTCATGAAGTATGACTTCACCTAACCACGACACAACAACCCCCAACACCGCCTCACTCACACTCTTCGCACTCAACTACACACTCCCTACACAATCACCCTCACCATCTTATCAGTTAAGGTAAATGAATCGAATCATTACACCGATCTCAAAGTCTACTGTCCCAAAGAAATACCTATTTATACATTTCACCGAATCCAGGATTCACTAGCTCACTTTAATGTTAGGTCTATCCGACAAAGATAGTGACAGTGTGTGTGCTACAACAGGCTTCACGCAAGTGCAATCTTCTCGAAATATTGCGATTCTATGTAACGGCGCAGTATTCGATTAAACCGAGACGCCACCGTATTATGCGTCAAGCAACAGATTCGAAACAGTATCAAACCGTATTCTGCATGTCCGTCACACTCCGTGTCACGGGACGAAAGACTACCGTGTCAGACTCCAGCAATGCCATGTCGTCTCACAACGGTTCGTCGTCAAATCCGCTCTAGTAACTCAACGTCGAAAGGTTCGCACACGTAATGTGGATCGTGACGTTTTCAAAACTGAACCCAAGCCGTATATCACGCCACATAGCACATTCCAGCGCGATTTCGCCCATTTCTGCTCCCATTACTGAAAATACTAATCATAGCGCACAATCTAGACACACATGCAGCCCGCAACCATAATCTAATACGTAGGGGCACCCCAGACCAAATCTAAGCACACAATGCCAACATGACAGTCAAACACATGAAATCAATCAGTGCAAGTTGTTTAAACAAACATCACAGTTAACAGAATTCCGAAAAATAGAAAATGATTAAAGAAATTCTTTTTGGCCTCTTGATTGACCTTTCTCCATGATTTTCGCAGCGTAATTCGCATATTTTGAAATTCTCTACTAGTCAGCTGCGTTCTTTTGAATCGAATCGATCCGAAACTGTGTTTTCAATCATCGATTACTTCATTTTGGGGGACACATTTGGTGTCATACAGTTGGTCCGATCAGAACCACCACGAAGAATTCAACTGGAGGGGGAAAAAGGAAACACCTTTCACTTTGTCTATTGCGGTCGGGATGCTGGTTCTTCCAATTGAATGTATGAACAACTCTTGCCAATCTATGCCTATTCAGAAGAAGGAAATTGGGACAGCGATGAGGCACAAATTCATTGATTGATACCAGAGTTAGGGGCAACGCACTTCTTACGTCAACCAAATATACAAGCTTGGCCGTCCAGGGACTAACCACGGTGTGTCACTAAAATGCCTCTCAAGCTGGCGGGGATATGGTTAAGGGAAGATTGAGACAATCTGTCGAGCAAAGGGGAGGGCAACTAAACCAAATTGGGGAAGGTCCGATAGAATATGTGAGTCCTTCGTGATGGACTTACCAGCTGAAGTGCAGGGTGGACAGCAGCTTTTCACCCTTGGAACACTATAATTTGAAAAAAATATATCGCTTAGCTGCAAGTATGAGCACATTAGCAGAAACTGAGCCAAGCGCCTTGTTAATTTCTTCAAGTAAGATTGAATGAAGACCTTCAATACTTTAAACTTCAAACTGTGTGAATGCTTGACAGGGAAAAACTCCCCTCCTCAGAACCTATAAACCCTCAAACAAGGGCATGGTACTATCCTAACTTACTTTAAAAATAGTAAGTTAACTTAGGTACTGCAAAGCCTAAACGGATTAAAAAAAATTGTTACAGTAGCAATCACTGAAGCGCAAACGTCCCCTACGATTCGCATCGATTTTCAGAGTCACACTAAGTCAATAACTAAAAATTGTAAATAAGGGTCAAATGACCCTACTCGCAAGAAAGCGTCTTATTTTGGAACGGACGAATGGTCCAAATAGAATAAAACATCTTAAATGCTGTCAAATACGGACACTCTAAAATGCAAAGGCAGATTTATACCTGCGAAGGGCAGGACCTGAATGACCTGCAAAGGGCAGGCATTTTATCCGCGAGGGCGGGATCTTTAACCTGCGCAAGAGGCAGATCTTTTGACTTGCGAAGGAGGATCTTTTAACTCCGAGGGCAGGATCCTTTGAACCTACGAAGGCGGGTCCTATAAACCTGCGAAGGCAGGCTTTTTAATACGCTCGCGAGAGGCAGGCTCTTTAACCTGAGCAGGATCCTACAACTTCAAAATGGGCACTGCAAAGGTTGAAAAGAAATGATCACTTCAATCTCCTATTAAAGGCAATCAGTATGATTGATTACTTACACCCCTATTGAGTTTCTCAAGTCACACAATTCTTGTCCATCTATAAACTTGAAGAGATTTCTGGAATCAAGACTGAACAAAAATGTTTCGATGGTACACTTGCCTATCCATCGAGTTGCTTTTAAAAAATGTGAAGCAAGCGGGTCTGTAGAATGTTACACGTTAGGTGTTCCATCGTTCCATTTCTAATACGCACGTTTAAAAAGAAATAAAGCAAGTGGAAGTGCAAATGTACACTTCGAGTGTGTCCACTATTTCAATCGCAGTTAAAAGAAATGAAACACGGTGGAAGGTAGCGAATGTTACACTTCAGGTATCATCTATCTATTCGCACATTAAAGAGTCAAAAGGAGATGTAAGATACTTTGTTTCTTCGGCCTATTTATACCTTCGCCTAATCGAAGCATCTGCGAAGCTCAGTGTGAGATATGTAGATCTTTCCAACGCTAAGTGTTGCAACAGAATATACAAGGCAAGGGAAGTAGTGAAGCGAAGCGAAGCGATTAAATATACGCAAGAACAGTTAAAAAGCAAAGAATACTCATAAGAAAACAACATTGACATCAAAAGTGGCAAGCGCCATTGGGTTAACAAAAAGTTAACACAATTGACTATCGAATAGCTTCGAACCATGAAGCTAAATGTTTAGAAAGTACATCAAAAAATTGTTATGTGTTAATTACCTTTAAGACATTCTAAAGATGGATGACATTTACAACGAGACTGACAGAAGAAGGAAAGCCAAAATAGTTGAAATTTCTGCGAAAGGCCTGGCGAAATATAGAGTCACTACTCTTCATCATCATCCGAAGGACATAAATAAACGAAGGCTGAGGCTTCTCGGTCGAGGAGAAGGGAGTTGGTTATTAGGGACACCTCCTCGCGTATATTGAGGCGCTCTTTCGAGGACTTCGAAGGGGTAATCGTACTTAATGGGACATAAACTCCAAGCATCTGCGATTGAGAGCTTCATGTCTCCTTGATCCTTCTCATTTTCGATTCTGTCACCTTAGTCTGCCTACTCTCTTGGAAACCTTGTCTCTGCTTTTGAAGGTTGCGAAAGGCATAGTGCAGAAGTCGAAAGCTGTCTCCTTCGCGATATGTGAAAGCTCTTCCTCGTATTTGGCTTTAGTTTGGCTCAGCTTCGCTTGGCGAACTCTGTCTTCCGCTTACCTTACCACAACTTGCAGCGTACGAAGCGAGCCTTCTCCTCCGCAGCGACATGTCTTCTCCTTCTTGAGAGACTCAAGCTCATCCTTCGCCTTTCTGTAAACTGAAGGGCTTGGGAGTAGCTTCGCTAATCCAGCAAGTTCGTTTGACAACCTCTAGTATTAGCTTCGGATTGTCAAATGCGATGGCGGTATTCTGTTGGGCAGATGTAAATCACGCCTCTTATACAGCAGTTCCTGTATTTCGCCTCTCTCCTGTAGTGATGGATGGCCTTCGAAGTCCATCCACCCTCCCATGGCCTGCGGAAGAGAAATCAAAGTTGTAAGGAGTTAAATTAAGAAAGAAAGGAAAATAAAGAAGAAATTGGCTAAGTGTTAAGTGTTGTATACCTCTCCAAACACCATCGATTCTCCAGCAGAGCCTTCGTAGACCACGCATGATGTCCAGATACTCCGACGGAGCACACTTTCCCAATCTCCTTTAGCATCTTCCTTTTGTTGGAGCTGGACGAAGTTTGCGAAGCTTTGAAGGAATCGATTCATCCTCCTCTTTGATCCAAGTTTATCCCATTAGGCTTGGGTCGTTGGCAAGTCTTCAGCTACTGTTGGATGCTTCTTGGCGAAGTGATTGCCTTAAGCCTAGATGTAATCTTTTCTGGTTCGCAGTGGTAGCACGTGGAGCCCTTGGAAGGCGGAAAGAGACCAAGGTAGGAACCACATTTTCATCGTCGATATTGAACTTAGAGAAGCTCTATATCTTCGATGCTTCCCACGTAATCCATGGTCGAGGGTAAGAAGGTTGCTGGAATATCAGCATTTTTGGACAACTGGCAGCTTCGTCGTCATCACCTTCGACTGTCCACATACTCTAAAAAAGTCATTATATAGGACGGTCAGATTCTACATCGACGTTTCAGGTATCATCGCCAATGTTATAAGGGATATCTGGTTGAGCAGAGAGAGTATCATGGGAACTCTATAGACCCTTCGCTCATAGTGTTCGCCATTAAATTTAAATGCTCAAGGATTACATCTTGGTGTAGGGCATCTCTTGAATTGGGAGACAGCGACAGTGATTTCCAGTGCTTCGAGACCAAGTACCAGTGTCCTGCGAAGTGCCTTTCCTCTTCGCACCAAGCCTGCGAACCGACTGGTCACGAAACTGGTCGCTGAGCTCTCCCACATCTCCCAGAGGTCATCAGATCGACCCTTTACCACATCAGGCGCAGACTCTTTGTGGGAGTCTCTTCTGGTCTTCTATTTCTCGCGACCGTCTCGTCGCTTGACTTCAACAATCACCGTGATGTTAGGAAGATCCTAAAACACAAGAAAGTTCACAACGGGTTAGATTTCATACCAACAAGAAATTTACCTCATTCTCTTCGCAAAGTATTCAAGGAATTGCGCAATGGTACATTACAGTATTATACAACATACTTTCACTTTGCCACAATATGGATGTCTCACATGAAAGTCTTGCGAAGGGAGACCCAGCAAACACTGATGTGCACTGTATGGACGTGGGCCGCGCCTCGCGTCTATAGAGGGCGGCGCTTGTACTACATCGAGTCGTCTTTGCGTGTGCTTGGCCACGGAACCGCACGTGAGTGCCGTCTGGGTGTGTTGTCGAGTAAGGGAGTCGCACCCGTGCCTAATAAAGGTATTCACGGCGCCCGAAAGATTGGGCCAAATTAACTGGCGCCACGTTCTGATCCAGTACACAGTTCGTGGGTCAGGGGACATGGTAACGAATCAGATCTGTAACCCAATTCACGCCCGCTGTAGGGCCTCAACTCGTCTTCATGCATTCCATCTCAATCACGATATATTGAATGCACATAACTTACATTTTAGCACCTTAAAGCTCTAACCCTCAAAGATTATATGAAGTGCTGTTCTCTTACTTATGCACAAGAGACTACCTACCTAGAAATTGTGACACCTTTGCGTTAATCAAGTTTAAACGTGACCTAAAAACAGCTTGCCATAAGTTACTTGTGATTTTAAAGTAATTCACATACATTTCGCTTTAATTTAGCAAAATATATAACAAATGATACAACAATGACAAAGCGACAGTATAATGAACTTCAAAATATATATAACAAACCATCTTACCCTAAATCTGCAAACAAAACAAAAAGTTAGTTCCGTAAAAAAAACGAGCCGAAAACCGAACTCTTCCGCTTGATCGCCTATTCATAGAGACAAACAAAACAAATGTCTAGTTCATAATAAAAAAAAACGAAGCGAAATGAATCTTCGCCTTGAATCGCATATAAAGGCATAAGAAATCGTTTTAGTATTGGACAAGCTGATAATAAATAATGAAAAATGAAATAAAAAAGAACGGAAAACAAAACAATAAAAACAATTGAAAACGTTAATGGACAATCTACATATTTACACATGAACATTAAATAGTGAGTTTCTACATGGTTTGTTAATTAGATTGATAATCAGTATAGTTATTTAATTAGATTGAGAAAGGAGTATGTTTAATGGCAGTCAATCTCAGAAAATAACCCTTGTTATTGCTTGTGAATCGATCTCTCTCTGGGGCTAAAACTCAAAGATCATCTTCACTCTCTTCCACGTCTAGTAAGCCCCAAGGAGGGGGAGACATTGTATATGTATCTTTCGATGTCTGAACATGCAGTCTCAGCGGTGTTGGTAGCCGAAAGAGAGGGCACCCAGTTGCCAGTTTATTTTGTGAGCCACGTCTTGCAAGGAGCGGAAATGCGCTATGCTACAGCGGAGAKGTTTGGTTTGGCTCTTATGATGGCTAGTAAGAAGCTTCGTCCTTACTTTGCAGCTCACAAGATTCTGATCTACACCGACCAGCCCATCTAACAACCCTTGACAAAGTTGGAATCATCAGGAAGGATGTTAAAATGGGCTATTGCTTTGAACGGTTTCAATCTTGAGTTTGAACCTAGGAAAGACATCAAAGGTCAGACACTGGCGGATTTCATCGTGGAGTTAACGAGACCCCCATCGGTTGAAACATCAAGCGATGTTTGGACTCTATTTGTAGATGGATCTTCCACTCAAAATGGTTGTGGGGCGGGGATCTTGTTTAAGTCTCCCGAAGGATATACGTTTGAGTACGCCATGAGATTTAAGTTCCAGACATCAAATAACGAAGCAGAGTATGAAGCACTAGTGGCCGGGATTCGAATGTGCAAGGTAGCTGCGGCACGAAAAATCGATGCCATGTCTGACTCTCAATTGGTGGTTAGCCAGGTAAATGGGGAATACGAGGCAAGAGATGAGAACATGATGTGCTACTTGGAGATGGTAAAAAGGGAAACAAAGGGTCTAGACCAATTTCATTTGGAACAAGTACCCCGGTTTGAAAATAATTAAGCAGACGCCTTATCTAAGTTGGCAAGCTCCGCGACAGGAGATTCCCTAAGATCTGTCTTTTGGGAAGTGAAGGATCGAAGAAGTATAGATGAACGAGAAGAGATTCACTTCATTAACCGCGGAAGCACCTGGATGGATGAAATCATCGAATATAAGCTAACTAGGGTACTCCCCCTTGATCCGCAGAAGGCGAAATATGTGAAGGCCCAGGACTCTTGGTTTGTCTATTGGAATGGACAGTTGTACAAGAAGTCTTTCTCTCATCCTCTCCTCAAATGCATCCCTCCTAAGAAAGGAGCAGAGGTCCTGAACGACATTCATTAAGGGCAATGTGGTTCTCATATTGGGGCTCGAGCATTAGCAGAAAAGGCTCTCCGCACTGGATATTACTGGCCATCACTATGAGGAGATGCCATGGAACTTGTCAAGAATTGCTCGAAGTGTCAAATTCATGGAAACCTCCATCAAAAACCAGCAAACCTCCTGTCTCCGGTTTTATCACCACTACCCTTCGCAAAGTGGGGGGGTAGATATATTGGGACCTTTCCCCCAAGCTCCGGGCCAAAAGAAATTTTCTTATTGTAGCGGTGGATTATTTCACCAAATGGGTGGAAGCGGAACCAATGAGGAACATCAAGACTTCAGATGTGAAAGGCTTCCTTTGGAAAAATATCATCACTAGGTTTGGATTGCCACAATCCATAGTGTTTGATAACGACCCATAATTTGACTTCAATGTTCTCACAAACTGGTTATTGGATCAGGGTATAAGTGCACATTTTGCGTCAGTAGACCATCCCCAAGCAAATGGGAAGGTAGAATCGTTCAACAAAATCATCTGCAACGGAATCAAAAAGAAGTTGGACAGTGTCAAAGGATTATGGGTTGAGGAACTCTACAACGTGTTGTTGTAAGGCTTCTCCCCCTTCAAGGGGGTTGACCTCAGCTTCAGTGTCATGGAATTGAGTCATGGAATCCGCATGTGAATGCGTTAGGGTGTGTTGTCGAATTGAGGGGATCGCCACCGTGCCTATACAGGTTAATCACGGACGCTCAAAACATTGGTGCCAAACTAATGGCCCCACAGATAGGTCCAGTAACCAGATTGTGGGTTCGGGGACATGGTACGGACTAGATCTTTGACCCAATCCGCCCGCATGTAGCGGCCTCTACTCGGTCTCATTGTAGTTCCATAAGTCATAATTATTGAATACAAGTAGCCTATCGATTTGACCTTGAAAGCGCACTAACCTAATATTACTAAAAATAGTAGGTTACTATTAGTAGAAACAAAATAGTGAACTACCTATCCTAAGTGGCCTCTTTGGATTATGGCAATGTTAACAAGGTGCCTAGAAAACTGGTCGTCCATGATTAATCTGACTTTAATGTGATAAGCAATTGAATTCCGGTCTTGTTTAAGCAATATYTACAAGTGTGACAAAAATATGTACAAATGAAACATGAAGACAAAGGTTAGTAAAGCATAATATACATGTGTATCCTTCTCACCTTGTCTCTGCAAATAAACAAATCGTTAAAGTAAAACTAAAAAGAAACGCCCTTTGATCGAATTGCTAATCAAGACAAATAAACATGTTAGTATTGACAATAACGATATGCATAGTAATAAATTGTGACAAGATGTTGATAATAATAATAAGTGTTAACGAAAACGAATTTGAAAACGTTAATAACAATCCTACATATTTACATGAGATGATTCAAAAGTCGGTTTCTACATTGTGTAAATTAAATTGAAACTCGTAATAATAATTAGTCAGATTWAAAGAGACAAAAGGAATTTAAAAAGAGTGAAAAATATGTCTTAGGTGAGTAATCTCAGAGTTATACCTTGATTTCGTTCGTCGAATCGATTCGAAAAGGATGCGAAACTCGTATTTGAATGTGTATGTGTATGGGACAAGAGACTATGTGTGATGAGGCTCGGTTGTATGCTCYAAGTGTTTGTGGTATGCTCGTAGTATATCTAGGGTTGCGAAAGGTTCTGAAGTCGTAATGTGTTGGGTCGTGAAAGTTTTTCAAAACTCGAGAGGCAAGGCCGTATTTATAGGCGCAAAGGCACAAAGTTAGCGTATATACGCTCCGTATTTTCTGCGTATTCCCTACGTATTTTGATATTGTAAATATTGCAAAATTCATAGGAAATCGTAGAAAAATCAGAAAAATAATCTAAAAATACTGGTGAACTCAGAAAAATAAGAAGAATGCAATGAAAAGTGAAAATTCATGAAAATCATCAGTGCAAGTTGTTTAAACAAAATCTTACAGTTAACAGAAAATTCCGAAAAATAGAAAATGATTAACCCTAGTGTTTTTGTAATGCAATAACGGTAGAACCAACAATCATATTGTCGAACTTTTTTAAAGTAATAACGCAAAAACTGGCTTAAACAACATACAAACTAAATGTGTTACACAGCTTTTAAAAAACAAGCAAGTGTGTCCAGTCGTTGAAATAAATAGAGTATAATTTCAACTCAATTGTACCCACTTTGCTACCGTTGGCCCTGTTTGTTATTCATTGATTGGTTGGAATGGTAAGAATTTATGATTTTAGCGAAAATTATGCATGACCATGCTATGGGATGACCTTATCCTCATATGTGAATACTTACAGTTTCATTTCTTTCATCTCCCATATTAAATGGAAATGGTTCAAATAGTGCTAATGAAATTTAATAAAAGGATTTGGATAATGATTGGCTATGATAGCATTTTGTGCGGTATGGCTTGTGATTTTAGCACTTTACCTGTGAATGGAGTAGTAACATGGTGTTGTATGTTTTGTTGGCAACTTCGCATGCTGAATGGGTTGTTTGCTTGTCTCTATTTCCAATAGGACATTTACTGACATAGGAGCGTGAAACTAAACTATTGACATAGGAGGTGAACTAAACTATGTGAATCGTGACTTGATATGTTAGATTCAGTTGAGTGTTTCAACTAGAAAATTGGAATTTTTATTGTAAGAACCTCTATCTTTCAGAATGCTTAATTCACTTGAGATTTTGTTGTTGTTCTATTGGGGTGACTTTTTCTTTGTCATTATGCTACTCGATGAATAAATTCTACAAATCTTCAATTGAATGATACCTTTCTAGCTTCATTGTTATTACCAAAGAGTATTGAGTTGAAATGCTTGTTAATTCAATTTCAAATATGGTACTCGTAAACACTTTTGGTTCAACGTCACACCGACTTTCGGATTAAGCCTGTTGATGTTTGATTGATTGACCTGGGTTTAGATGCAATGATAGACTTGAAATGCCTTCCGTGATTGTTGAATCCACTAGAAGCTCTCACTTTTTTAGAATTTTGATTAAGTCAACTAGATATCAATGAGTTTGAGCCTTGCCAAGCATGGTATTTTCTTGTTTTTAGTTGGTGTTCGACTCTGACCTCCACGCTGCACTGCAATTTGTCTATCGTCTAAATTCTAGGTACTAAGGTTCAGGTTATGTGATGATATGCAGGCCCATTTCAAAGCGGACGACAAGGCAGGAGGACAATATAGTAAGGGTAGGCCTTTTAACTTTTATTTTTTTACCACCTCAAGTTATCAGAAGAAATTTTCAGTTTCCACTGAACTGTTTGACTGGAGTTGCGTAATTTTAAAGACCATGTTGTATTTGCATTATGCTCTCTGCCCATTTTTAATCCAATTAGTGAAAAAAAATTTCTTATCTTGGATGTATCAGCGTAAGTAGTCGGTGCTTCCAATATTTTCATCCTTCGTTCATATTTCCTAGTCTTTATTCTGTTTCTTCAGGTAGGATGATTGCTTAGAGGTTGGGTTTTGACAATTCCACTCATAGTGTATGTTGCTGTGGGAAGATCTATTAAAGCTGACAAGATACATGGGCTCTCTTAGAAAGCTGACAATTCACTCTAGTGTATTTTGGCCATTTTTTTTACGCTATTCTTTTGGCTGTTGTATAATGTTTGATTCGAAATTTTACTTAATTAATTGGTGTGATTTTGTAAAAGTATGTTATTTGCTGCATGTACATATTGTATGATAAAACATATGATAATGTTGATGTTGATAAATAACATATTGATTGATGGGGAAATGGAACCAGCTTGTAATTGTTGTTTCTTTTCTCTTTTTTTTATTTCTTGATGGCAGATTACCGACCGAATCTCGCGGTATAACGAATTATTTAAAAATACAGCTTTTAGACCGAATTCAGTCGTAATGCCATTTAAAAATATATGGGAGGTTTCGTCGAATTAATCGTCCGAATACCGACCCGACTGATCGCTTACCGACGATATTCGGTCGAAACGCCTCCATACCCTCCATTTTGGAGGGAAAAAGGATTTTTACCGACCGATAATGGTCTGTAATTACGTCCGACATAGAATTCGTCAGGTAACCGACCGATATTGTCGTTTAAACTCCTTTTCCCTCTTTTTTTGAGCCATAATGGTAATCCGTGTTTTAGCGAAATCGGATCGGGACTTGTTCACCGACAGAAAATCGACCGTAGTCCGGGGGTTAAACGGATTGTCCGAGGAAAATTCGACCGGGTGGTCACACCGAAAAATCGTTACAGGATGTTACCCGACGAATTTCGTCAGGTGACGCGATCGGCGAAATCATTTCTTGTTGGTACGCAAGCAGCTTTGCCAATAATGGCTGTTGATATGAAGCCAATGTAAAAGAGTATTCCCAAATTTTTCATCTGCGAGAAGCATCGTGGGGAGGTTAAACACCCCCCATGATGATCCTCCTTTGTAGAAATAGAAGTCGCGGATAAGCAGGCCGTCGGAATCTCACGATACAGGGAGTTCGTCTTGATATCATAGCTTCAATTGTCTTCAGAAGCTGAAGTACAATGAAGATGATCTAGTTTCCCTTGTCATAATCCGATATTTGGATTGGTGGGGGTGTAGATCCAACCAGTGACGACCTACCTCTCCGAATGTGGAAAGGAGGATAAGTCTGACACATGAAGGTTAAGTTTTTGGTGGTTCAGACCCCATGTTAAGCTACAATGTATTCTACGGACGTGTCCAACCCTGAATGGCCAATCAGTGATGTTACACACTCTTCTGTATGAATTTGTTGTGTAACAACGGCCAAGATAGGAACCATCTATGGTGATCAGCAAGTCCGCGAGAGTTACCTTACCACTGTCGTCCATTGCTGGGGGCAAGAGAGAAGGTTAGCATAATCGCGGAAAGAGAGTTCAGAAAAAATGGAAAGTAGGTGAAGTCCTAATGTGCATGACTACATCAAATCGAGCATGGCAATTCACTGGGTTTGCCTCTAATCTGTCGACCTGAACCAGGCCATCAAAACTTCTGCCATTGACCCTACTATTCCAGAAAGGACGAGTGGAGGGTTGGTGAAGCCACATGGGTGAAGAAGTTGAAAAGCTCAATTCTGTAGAAGAGTATAAGGATGTTTTTGCCTTTCTTTGGAAGTAAATGGCCAGGTTGGATCCAAAAACGCCCAACATAGTCTAAACATTACCCCCACAATGAATCAATCAAACAGAAAAGAGGAAACTTGGTTAGTGCGTAGCAAAAGCGGCCGACGAGGAGGTGAAGAAGCTTCTGGATGCAGGTTTTATTCGTCCATGTCATATCCCGATTGGTCGACAAATGTGGGTTGTGTTCCAAAACCCAAACGGAACGTGGAAGGGATGTGTGTGGATTTACATTATCATAACAAAGCTGCCAAAGGATTAGTTCCACTCCCTAAATGATGATAAGCAGTGACTCCACACGGGCCATGAAAGCTATGAGCTCGTTATGCTTACTCAAGAATTCCAATTCAAATCCCTCTAGAGGAGGACCAGGACAAGGACAGCCTTTGCCACTGACAATGGTTTATTACAAGGTATGCATTTGGCCTAAGGAATCCCCTACACACCTTCCAATTGTGTAAACACCATCTTCGCTAAACAGCTTGGAAGACGGGAGCTTACATTTGCTGATCACTGATCATACAAAATAGAAGAAGAGGTCATGTCAGAAACCTCAGGGGAGACCTTCGGATACCTCCGACATTGCATTGAAACTTAAACCCAAAAAGTGTGAGGTTGGAGTTACGTCAGAAAATTTGGGATTTCGTTGATGAACGAGGCAAGAGGCAAATCGGATAAAGTCAAGGCAATTCTCAACATGCAATCTCCCAGAAGAAGTCAAGGAAGTACATAATTGACAGGCATGCTTGGCAGGCATTGGGAGATTTCACAAAACAGAGATAAATTCACATTTCGTTCGACCTCAAGTAGAGTGTTAAGTTTGAATGGTGAGGAAGCCAAGCGACGTTCTAAAACTCAATAAATCATCTTCACTCTCTTCCACGTCTAGTAATCCCCAGGGGGGAGACTTGTATTGTATCTTTCGATGTCTGAACATTGCAGTCTCGCGGTGTGTAGCCGAAAAAGAGAGGGCACCCAAGTTGCCATTATTTTGTGACACGTCTTGAAGGACGGGAAATTGCCTAGCTACACGAACTTTGGTTTGGCTCTTATGATGCTATAAGAAGCTTCGTCCTTACTTTGCCAGCTCACAAATTCTGATCTTACACGACCCAGCCCCATCTAACAACCCTGCAAATTGGAATCATCAGAAGGATGTTAAAATGCATATTTGTTGAACGGTTTCAATCTTGAGTTTGAACTAGGAAAGAATCAAAGGTAGACACTGGCGGAGATTCATACCAGTGGTTAACGGACCCCATCGTTAAACATCAAGCGATGTTTAGACTCTATTTGTAGATGGATTCCACCAAATGGTTGTGACGGCGGGATCTGTTTAAGTCTCCCGAAGTTATACGTCTGAGATACGGCCATGAGATTTAAGTTCCAGACATCAAATAACGATTAGAGAGGTATGACACTAGTGGCGGGATGTCGAATGTGCAAGGTAGCTGCGGCACGAAAAACTCGATGCCATGTCTGACTCTCAATTGGTGGTTAGCCAGGTAATGGGAATTACGAGGCAAGAGATATGAGACATGATGTGCTACTTGGAGATGGTAAAAAGGGAACAAAGGTCTAGACAATTTCATTTGGAACAATACCCCGGTTTGAAAATAATTAAGCAGACGCCTTATCTAAAAGTTGGCAAGCTCCGCGACAGGAGATTCCCTAAGATCTGTCTTTTGGGAAGTGAAGGATCGAAGAGTAATAGATGAACGAGAAGAGATTCACTTCATTAACCTGCGGAAGCACCTGGATGGATGAATCATCGATATAAGCTACTAGGGTACTCCCCCTTGATCCGCAGAAGCAAATATGTGAAGGCCAGGCTCTTGGTTTCTATTGGGATGGACAGTTGTACAAGAAGTCTTTCTCTCATCCTCTCCTCAAAATGTCACTCCTAAGGAAAGGAGGCGAGGTCCTGAACGATTCTAGGGCAATGTGGTTCTCATATTGGGGCTCGAGCGTTAGCAGAAAAGTCTCCGCAATGGATATTACTAGCCATACTATGAGGGAGTAGCATGGACTTTCAAGAATTGCTCAGAGTGTCAAATTCATGGAAACCACATCAAAAACCAGCAAACCTCCTGTCTACGGTTTATCACCACTACCTTCGCAAAGTGGGGGAGATATATTGGGACTTTCCCCAAAGCTCCGGGCAAAAGAAATTTTCTTATTGTAGCGTGGATTATTTCACCAATGGGTGGAAGCGGAACCAAATGAGGAACATCAAGACTATCAGATGTGAAAGCTTCCTTTGGAAAAATATCATCACATAGTTTGGATTGCCCAATCCATGTGTTTGATAACGACCATAATTTGACATTCAATGTTCTCACACAACTGGTTATTGGATCAGGGTTATAAGTCACATTTTGCGTCAGTAGACCAATCCCAAGCAAATGGGAAGTAGAAATCGTTCACAACTCATCTGCAACGGAATCAAAAGAAGTTTGGACAGTGTCAAAGGATTATGGGTTGAGGACTCTCTACACGTGTTGTTGTAAGGCTTTCCCCCTTCGAAGGGGTTGACCTCAGCTTCAGTGTCATGGAATTGAGTCATGGAATCCGCATTGAATGCTTGGCGTGTGGTTGTCGAATTGAGGGGATCGCCACCGTGCTATACAGGTTTAATCACGGACGCTCAAAACATTGGTGGCAAACTAATGGCCCCACAATAGGTCCAGACCAGTTGTGGGTTCGGGGACATGGTACGGACTAGACTTTGACCCAATACGCCCGCATGTAGCGGCCTCTACTCGTTCATTGTTCCATAGTCATAATTATTGAATACAAGTAGCCTATCGATTTGACACTATGAAGCGCACTAACCATATATTACTAAAAATAGTAGGTTACTTTAGTTAGAAACAATAATGAACTACCTATCCTAAGTAGATCTTTGGATTATGTCAATGTTAACCAGGTGCCTAGAAACCGGTCGTCATGATTAATCTGACTTTAATGTGATAAGCAATTAATTCCGGTCATGTTTAAGCAATATATACAAGTGTGACAAAATATGTACAATGAAACATGAAGACAAAGGTTAGTAAAGCATAATATACATGTGTATCCTTCTCACCTTGTCTCTGCAAATAACAAAAGTAAAAATTTAAAGTAAAACTACAAGGAAACGCCCTTTATCGAATTGCTATCAAGACAAATAAACATGTTTAGTATTACAATAACGAATGCATAATAATAAATTGTGACAGATGATGATAATAATAATAGTAGTTAACGAAACGAATTTAAAAACCTGAATAACAATCCTATATTTACATGAGATGATTCAAAAGTCGGTTTCTACATTGTGTAAATTAAATTAAACTCGTAATAATAATTAAACAGATTTAAAAGAGACAAAAGGAATTTAAAAAGAGTGAAAATATGTCTTAGGTGAGTAATCTAAGAGTTAATACCTTGATTTCGTTCGTCGAATCGATTCGAAAAAATATGCAAAACTCGTATTTGAATGTGTATGTGTATGGGACAGGACTATGTGTAATGAGCTCGGTGTATGCTCAAAGTTTTTGTTGGTATGGCTCGTAGTATATCTGGGTGTGCGAAAGGTTCTGAAGTCGAATTGTTGGGTCGTGAAAGTTTTTCAAAACTCGAGAGGCAAGCCGTTTTATAGGCGCGAAGGCACAAAGTGAGCGTATATACGCTCAGTAGGAGGCGTATATACGCTCATGTTGTGTGAGCGTATATACGCTCCTTTGAGCCATATACGTTCAGTTATTTTGCTATTTCGAGATTTTCTTATTCTGCAAGATTACGATGAATCTAGACATCCCTCCTCCAAAAATACAATCTAGGGGTTCTAGGGATTCCGAACATTCAGTTGTATTTTTTGGTATTTTCCGTATTTTCTGGATCCCTAAGTATTTTGATATTTAAATATTGCAAAAATTCATAGCGGATTATCGAAAAATCAAGAAAAATAATCTAAAAATACTGATGAACTCAAAAAAATAAGAAGAATGCAATGAAGTGAAAATTCATGAAATC
Source organism: Bassia scoparia (assembly GCA_008642245.1). Classification (NCBI taxonomy): domain Eukaryota; kingdom Viridiplantae; phylum Streptophyta; class Magnoliopsida; order Caryophyllales; family Amaranthaceae; genus Bassia; species Bassia scoparia. The sequence continues at coordinate 9,006 of SNQN01003288.1, read as the reverse complement.
ACCAGTGCAAGTGTTAAAAAAAAATCTTACAGTTAACAGAAAATTCCGAAAAAATAGAAATGATTAAAGAAAATCTTTTGCCGTCTTGATTGACCTTTGCCTCATGATTTCGCAGCGTCGAATTACATATTTTGAAATTCTCGAGTCAGCTGCCGCGTTTTCAGAATCGATCGACATCACGAAATTGGTATGTTTCATCATCGATTCACTCATTTGGGAACAAATTTTGGGCGTCTACAAAGCCCCATCTATAGACAATTTCTACAGAGTTCAGCTGCTCTTTTCAGAATCGAATCGATCACGAAATGTGGTATGTTTTCCATCAGGTTACTCATTTGGAGACACATTGGTGTGTCTACAGAAGCCCCACTTTGACTGAGTCTGGAGAGACGTAAGTCTCGTAAGGCGAAGTCAAAGTATTTGATTCGGACGTAGAGACAACTCAAGACGTTCTGCGACCTTGGTTACCTTTTCGCCGATACCTGCAAAAAACGGTTTAGTTTTACTGGTCGTGTCCCTGCGGTTTGATGTGCTTGTATGTGTGGGTCCTCGAGCGATCATCTCCGTTCGGCTTACTGGGGAAATGCAGACGCATCCATGCTTTCCGGGAAATGAGCTTTGACTTAAAAATGATAGCCCTAACTCAGGATTAAGGACTACCTTGATGACGATAGTCCTGTCTTTTTATGCTTAGAGACATTTCAATGTAATGTTGACCTGTAACTTGTGACCCTTGAGATTGAGAAAGGGGCAAGAGTCATTGAATCTAGAATTTGAAAGAGTCTTTGAATTTGAATTTCCTTCGGTAAGCCTGAAACTCCGGAATTTGGAGAGTCTTTGAATTGGAAAGGGTCTCTTGAATTTAAATTTCCTTCGGTAAGCCTGAACCTCCGGAATTTTGAGAGAGTCTTTGAATTTGAAAGCGTGTTGATTTGAATGGGCCTTTGAATTGAAAGGTCTTGAATTTGATGTGGTCTTTGAATTTAATGGAGCATTGTTTTGTCCTAATGTCTAAAGGCATTTTGAATTGAATTCGAATTTGAAAGGGTTTTGAGCTTGGAGGTCTTGTCTAGGTTTGGTTCAAACATGAAAGGACGATACTGGTTCTGAACATATTGATACAAGGCGGCTATGGAGATGTGCTAATTTGAAAGGTGAGAAAGGTGGCATGGAATTATGGGGACGCGACTCGATTTTGAAATTGACATTGAGATTTGACTTTGAGTTGAAATTGACTTTGACTTGATTTGACATTGAAATGACATTGATATTGAAAGTGACAGGAGGTCATAAGTCGAGTTTCGATGGACTTGAACACGTAATAGGGCCTTAGGAGACACAGAGCCCCCAACTGGAAATTAACGGTGCCATGACGACGAGCCCCCAGCGACTTTGAACAATGTAGTTTACGGCTAGAGTCAACATAGGAGGTGGGTAGATTTATGGATGGAGTTCCCCAACAGATGTACTAAACCCAAAAGGTCAGTGGCTTTACTCTCAGGATTGAGTCAATGAGTCCTTGTAAGGGACCAAAGAATGGGCTATGGTTCGAGACATTAAATAAGGATCAAGTTTTGGCTATAGGTCAAAGATGTGTCTAGATGCCGAGGGGTAAATGATGTAGGTTCAGCAGCATGAATCTATTGTCAGTTCTAGATTGAGAAGAGAATCGAGCACTCATTGAACCTCGTTTTGTGTTTATTATGTGTCGGACCTCGAGGTTAGGCTACCTACGTATCTTGCGGAATCAGACCGATCGTAGTTTTGAGGTCGTGTTGATGGACAATGCTCATTTGAGGGGACTTTTGAGGTTGTTATGTGTAAGGTTTGAGGGTGTGAGGCTCGAATTGCAACTTTGAATTGTGAAATGGACTTGACAAGCTTTTGATTTCAGAACTTTTGAAATTTTGATTTCACTTTGATTTGATACGACTTCGATTCACTTGATTTTGATGTTGGACTTTGATATATCTTTAGAGACATCGAATTTGATTTTGAATTTGCTTTCATAGAAGGGTACTTTGATGTGCCTAACAAAGAAAACGGCAATAAGCTCAAAGGGTTGCAGTGGATGTTTGACTTTTGTTTGAAGTGAATGGAACGGAATGGGATTAATTTTGTGAAGCTATGAAAGAGGGCCCTCTGAGCATGTCCATTGATTTTTGATGATTTTTTTTTTTTTTTTGAGGTCTCGAGTGGCAAGAGTCTCAAGAGAATGAAATAGAAAATCAAGGCATTATTTATTTAAATTGAGAATAGAAAGCATTTAAACCTAACATGACATAACAAAAACTGGAATCTATAGGAAGACCGCACGGATCATTGTTCCGACCTTGGGTAATCATGAGCTTTGATGGTAGTGGTGTTTAGTATTTCAGTTTGGACCAGGAGGTATAGGATTAGGCTTTTTTTTGTGTATGATGGAGCGGTCAAAAGACATGGCCTTTTGTGGAGTAGGATCTTGTTTAACTTCTTGCCTCCTTGGCCTATCACGGGGATCGTGACTGAAACTCCGACCTTTTAGTGCACTCGGCACTAGTTTTGAATGATAAAGTTGAGTGTTGACTTTTGAAAATGACTGGAAACTGGACTTGAATGGGCTAGACCTAATTCTAATTTAAGGTGCTAGACTCAGAAAGATTCAACCTAAGATGGGCCTATTTCAGAATTAGACCTCTAAGCTACGGCCACTGAAACTGAAGGACCGTAGCCTGGGAATCAAAGTTCCTAGTTAAGGTTCTTAATTGAATTGAATTTGAAAGTGTTAATAAGACCTTGGTCGAGTTAAGAGTTCCTTGATGAAATCGAAATTGAATTGAAATTGAATTAGATTGAATTGAATGAATTGAAATTGGATTGAAATTGATTTGAAATGGGCTATGGATCATCGAACTTCAATGTCTTGAACCATGCATGTAAGGACTGGTTTAGGGTGGTTAAGAATTTGGAGACTAATGAAGACTCGCCAAGTTAAACAGCACAATTGACTTGAAAACACAAGCTCCAATTTATTCCACCTAAGTCTATCTAGATGAGCTATAGGTCGGCTTGTTAAGTTCTGATGTGTACCACTCCTAAGAGTAGGGTTGGGTCCAATTCACCCACCACCGAACATTGGTGATGTATGGCGAGATATCCCCTTATATCACGCAATGCCGTAACACGTGCAATGCAGGCATGCGAGCGGGATGGACTTCCTTAGCCATGTGGATCCATTAACCACATGAAACCAAGGTAAAATCCCCCTTAAGAGTCGATCTCTAGCATAGAACATGCCCATATTGAGACCAAGGAGCCCTATAGACGTGACCCCATGCGAGAGTCGCATGCGCAATCCAATTAATTTGAAAAGAACTTACGAGAACTTCAGTCTGTCCACTCACCTAACAGTGATTATCCTAGTGAAGTCGCCAAAAACTTGTAAGGCTTCTCCCCCTTCAAGGGGGTGACCTCAGCTCAGTGTCATGGAATTGAGTCATGGACATCGCGTGGAATGCGTTGGGGGTGTTTGCTCGAATTGAAGGGATCGCCACCGCGTCCTATACAGGTAATAGGATCGCTCCGACATTAGTGCCAACTAATGCCCACAGATAGCGTCTATGTAACCAGATTCGTGGGTTCGGGGACATGGTACGGGACTAGATCTTACCCAATCCCCCGCATGTAGCGGCCTCTACCTCGGTCTCATTAGTAGTTCATAAGTCATAATTATAATACAAGTAGCCTATCGATTTGACCCATTGAAAGCGCACTAATAATATTTACCTAAAATAGTAGGTTACTATTAGTGAAACAAAATGAAAGTGAACTACTAATCCTAAGTGGCCTCTTTGATTATGGCAATGTTCACAAGGTGCTAGAAAAGGTCGTCCCATGATTAATCTGATTTAATGTGATAAGCAATTGGAAATTCCCGGTCTTGTTAAGCAATATAGTAACAAGTAGTGACAAAAATATGTCAAATGAAACATGAAACAAAGGCTAGTAAAGCATAATTACTCGTGTATCCTCTCACCTTTGTCTCTGCAAATAAAACAAATCGTTAAAGTAAACTAAAAAGAAACGCCTCTTGATCGAATTGTATATCAATCAAATAACATGTTTTTGACAATAACGATATTTGCTATAGTAATAACATCTGTGCAAGATTTGATAATAAAATAATTAAGTGTTAATAAAACGAATTTGAAACGTTAATAACACATCTCTCTACATATTTACATGAATGATTCATATAAGTCGGTTTCTACATTGTGTAAATTAAATTGAAACTCGTGAAATAATAATTAGTCAGGATTTTTAAAGAGAGCAAAGAATTTAAAAAGAGTGAAAAATATGTCTTAGGTGAGTAATCTCAGAGTTATATACCTTCCCTATTTCGTTCGTCGAATCGATTCGAAAAGGTATTGCGAAAATCGTATTTGATGTGTATGTGTATGGGACAAGTAGACTATGTGTATGAGGCTAGCTTGTATGCTCAAAGTGTTTGTGGTAATGCTCGTAGTATAGATCTAGGTTGCGAAAGGTTCTGAGATCGTAATGTTGTTGGGATCGTGAGTTTTTTCAAAACTCGAGAGCCAAGGCCCAGTATTATAAGCGCAAAGGCACAAAATTGGTCGTATATACGCTCCGTATTCTGCGTATATCCTCGATTTATCTGA
>SNQN01003287.1:30912-62927 GCA_008642245.1 Bassia scoparia | reverse complement strand
AACACAAAGATACATAAAAAAGCAGTTAATCTTACGTTCATTCCTTCTTCGTTTCCTTGCAATTTCTTAATCATGAATCCAATTGAATTACTTACATTTATCTATATAACATTTTGCCCATAGCATATATCATCAAATATTGACAACGTTAATGGATTTTATTAGCATTTAAAGATGTGAAATAATGTTACATGACTTTGATGTTGGTCTTCGAACCTAATAAATAAAATGTCTACTTTACATTTTAATATGATAACTCTAAATTTGATACATCATGTGGCGCTGAGCCGTTAGCTATTGAGGAACCAATGTTAAGTAAGTACCAATTTGTGTCAACTAGCTTGAGTTTGCCCCAAAGGCCATTTAAACGCATGCTCTAACTCTATGTGCGACTCACGAAACTATTCTCTGACATGGCTTAACTGGGATCAGATTCTCCTCTCACTAGAATTATTATCTTTTACGATTGTATATAATCGGATTGATTTGATAGCCCATTCACTTTACATGTACGTAGTTACTTGAGTTAGCACTCTAGTAGCCTATAGCGAAGCTTTTTATAGATGAATGGAACGTGGAACGACAAACTTGATATAGAAAAAGCACTCTCTGTATATCCTTTTCATGAGTAGCCAAGATAGTGTCTGATATATTTTCACTTCTATTTTCTAACATTTTAAAAGTGTATAGAGTGGAATCCGGGTTTATGTAGAACCAATGCCAAAACTGTGCCTGTTACAGGTCACCTTAGGGAACACTAAGGTTAACCTATTTACTGACAACCAAATCATAGTCTCTCTATGAACTACCTCCCCCTGTACATTTGGAAAGCTACGTAGCGATAGAATCATTAACTACAAAACTTCCATACGTGTTATATAAGCATGACAGTCCCATTAACATAGGATACATTAATACTGCTCTACACATGCTCAGAGTCGAGTAAATAGCTCAAAATATAATTTGACAAAGAACGCATCTCTAAATTTTCTTTCCATTAATATGGTTGCGAGGGAGATCAGAGTCAGGTGCCACAAAGAGCATTAAATAATATGTGTATCATCTTTGACTGGGGCATTGCCAGCTTAAAATGGAAAACAAAGTTCAAATTAAGTCTTGCTTCAACTTGAACAGTATTGTATTGGAATTAGTGAATAGCACCATGTCAACTACATATTAGTTCAATATTTGAAACAAGTGTTATTAACGACTGGAGTCGTGTTATATTTGCTGTTAACGCCCAGTAGAGGATCTTTTATTCATCTTACAAGTTAGAAGTCATATTCATCATTGTGCGCATTGCTCCAAACATCGACATTAATGACATTAATTGGCGAATGATTAAAGGAGAGAAATACATGCCTTCGTAATACACAATCAGTTAAGACTTAACTTGACCCTCCAGTAGAAAACACATCTTAGTTTTCTTCATGCAATTCTTTTTATCTCTGATGAACACACGCAAAATCCAAAAATATCAAGTACCTAAATTAAACAATTTGAGCCCCACCACTTCTATGAAAAAGTTGCTGTCACTACAGAACTCGAAATTTCCACCGTGATCATACAATTAACTTTTAACTGCCTATATTAAAAGTTCAAACTCAATGTCACAACCTCGCGCGTAGAAACTACATTCACTTCCTACATCTTCTCCGGCGGCCCAAAGACCCGAAGCCCGCACACCGGCACCGTCGCAACCGGACATTCTTTCCCCCCCCCGCACCTGCAAAACTTAACATCCCGCATCCCTACTTCATTCGTCTTTCTTATGAGGTTAGTTACAAAAACGAAATTTCGAAAGAATATAGATATAAGTTAACGTATAGGTATATAGATCATTAAATATAAATATTTGTCGTCCACAACTGTTTTATGCAAACTGCAAGTTATTTTTTTCTCTATTAATTAATAATTAACAGAAGATATATGATATAGATTTTAATTATAAAAGTGAAGACCTACATTCCTACAAGTATTTTGTAGCTGAATAATTTCACATTAGTCCACTAATTCGATTTCGAATAATACCTAATATTTTTCATCTAATTCATGCCTCAAAATGGTCAAGTACAAACACCACTAAGGCAAATTCGCAAAATCCCGTGTACTTATGAGGGACGATCACAAATTAGTTCTACATTTTTACGAGTATTTCTCTTGTCATTAATGAGCTACCTTTTACATGTCGCTATGATAAAGAAGAATATAAAGAAAGCAAAACAAATTAACCGTGTAAAATACCAACATCATCAAACAATCAAGAATTATTTATTCAAACACTTTTATAACAGTGTAAGATTAAATTAACAACATTTGACAATCAATCCAATGCCAACAAATATTTTCAATAGTTCAAAAAGCAAAGTAACCAAACCAACAACAAAAAACGACCAAACGATTAACATCCAAAACAAACCCCAAAGATTTTTATTATAAACTTTGCAATTCTTCCTATCCTTCGTCTTTTACATTGACTCCTCTTTTAGTTTCTCCTCGTGTTTTAACCACTTATGCGAAGTGTATTTTTCCTTATTTATCAACCTCTCAATATAATGCACATGAATGATATATACATTATACACACCGATAGTACCCCAGTATGTCAATATCAGCTAGATGCTAAAAAAATATGCTTCTTATTAACCCTCAACCACAACAAAAAATGTCCATTAGCTCAATTTTTAAGATATCATCGTGTATAATAAATTGCACGCAACTATCATCCATAATTATCACCTTTCACGAAGAAAACTTAGATTCCAAGCGTTGGGCCTGGCCATTAAGTGCTGAATTTTGGTGGTTAACTGATAAGATGTGGATTCATTGACACAATAATAAGGAAAATATAGCTACTAACTAAGGAAATAGCTTGATAAAAAAAGACAAGTGGAGGCGGAAAAAAAGAAAGTGTTTACTGTGCCCCCTAAAAATTTTCAAATTATGTCTTTATCAAATTTTAACGAAATACTTATATCTATATATGTTGGACAAAGTATGGATTCTTGGTTGTCGAATTCTAGAGCTCATCTAATCAATTTTGAAGAATTTTCTCCAAGAGTTTTGTTTATACTAATAATGAAGAATGGTAAAGTGGGCTACCACCGACTACCTTATACTCAAACTGACTCATAGTCTGAACCACAATGACACTCGTAACTTTGTCTTTTAACGGGCTATATAGAATAAATTACAAGTAATATTTCAGTCATGTCATCTCAAAATATATGTTTTATATTACTCATAGTATTTAAGAGTTTTCTATAACGATATAAATATACATTGAACAAGTTCAGCAAGATCGAAATACATATTATGAAATGCATGCCAATAAATTATATGTAACTCCTTAATAATATACATAACTAGTTTTTTTTTTGCACCGCGATGCATGCCGAGTATTAGAATGCAAATAATTGATGTAAATGTTCTTTAAATCCTACTTATCCTAAAAAATACTTATTTGTAATTTTGTAGAACCATTAAGCGTTTTGTACCTACATATTATTTAAAATATCTGTACAAATAGATTTAAAATATGTTTGATCAAATACATACATTATGATGAATGATATCCACCTACATGTGGGTAGCATTCATCTTATTTAAAACATTGTTATGAATATGAACATGCAAGAATGCAATTAACAATATAAATAAAAAATGCATCAATACAACCATTAACTGATATGAAAAAATGAATAAACATTAAAATAATACATTCTTTTTTATAATGAGCTTACCAAAAATAATATGTAGGTGTATTATAAAATTTAAATCACTTTATCATCCTCATAATAAAAAAATTGATGAAAACATAAGGAGAAAAATTAATAACTTAAAAATACACCTTCGACATGTTAGTTATTAAAGAAATTATGTAAGAAATCATACAAAGATGAAATAGGAAACGAATCATAAATTAATTCATAATACAATTCAAATGTCAATAAAAAGTGGAAAGACTTACTTGTGTTGAATTAATATGTGTTATTTGATTAGGCTTACTCGGGTTTTATGTATAGATGGGGTGAAATTACTCTTAATCTTAGGTAGATTGATAATTTTTATATTATTCATAATTGATAATAATTTAGAATTGATATAATTTTTTTAATGTATTAGTTAATTGCATATAAATTTGAGGCCTTGATTTTAATAGTTAACATTTTACTTTTAGTTTAAAACTGTTCTTAATTCAAATTCAATTGTTATTTAGGAATTATTATTTATAAATCACAAATTGACAATTATGTATTAATGCCACTTAATATATTCCATCTAAATTAAATTATTGAATCCGATGCTACCTTAATCAAATATATACTTATATAATAATACAATAATAATTGTGCTACAACGATTTTTTTTTAAAGTTTCCGATCTTTATTTTTGACTTCTTTAATTGATTTGACAAAAAACTTAATTCCAAAATTTTTTATAAGGGGGCTTTAGTTAAAATGGTAAAGAGATGATTGTCCATCTATATTTTCCTTTTAATTTTGTAGTTTTACATTTAAAATCATAAGGGCGCTTATTGTATTCATTAGGACACCATTACTACCCCCCTTGGCTAATATATAATAGATTATATAGAGACAGGTAAGAAAATTGGAATAAAAAATCATATAATTTTTATTGACATGAACAGAGCCACATTGTACCAAAGTGGGTCCCTGATCCCACTTGAATTTAACAAAAACTATATTTTCAATTACTAGTATAAAATTTCCAATTTCTATATTTTTAATAAAATTAGATCATTTGATCATAACATCAACATCAGTTTAATTATACTTTTACACATCTTATTCTCAGTCAAGATACGCCCTGCTATATGAATGATCACACATACCCTTAATCTTAATGTTTTAACCAAACAATGAGTGGAAACATCGAAAAGACTCAAGAAATTTTGACCTCAAAATGATAAGTCTAATGGTATGTATGTCGTATTCCTCAACTCTAACTGTAAAGTTTTTATCGTTCTAGTAGCTCTTTCGAAAACCCGAAAAAAAAGGCTAGAAAATTCCGGACAACATTCAAGTTGGTATTGGATTGAGCTACGGGCATTCAGATCTTTTGAAGAACGATGGATGTGGGTGAGAAATAGTCTTGAGCGTAGAATGAATGTCGTTAGTTGTCATGCACCATTTGGATTGATATTATGTTAATAATTTTCATCTATTCTCATAATCAAGTGTTGTAAAGGCTTTTAAGAATTGCTGTTTTAAAAATGAAAGAGATTAGTTTGAAGCCCAATTTTACTTTTAAACCAATGATATAATTAATATAGTTAATTAAATATGATTGACATTGAAGACTCCACTCCTACACTAATACATTCCCAAACCGACCAACAATTTTTCATCATTTGCTAATCACATTGTAATACTTGTTTGTTCCACCATTGTCATTTCTGTTTTCTCATTTACGTTTCTTTTGAATCAATCATGTTTATTAACGCAATTGTACGCATGTTAGCTTAGGAACCAACCAAAACATTTTGTCATCAAAACTCAATTTATGATGAATATTATGACTCCGTAATTATCTATACCGGAACAATACTTACCTCTTTTAAACAATCGCAATACCTTGATAATTTCTTCATACGCTTGTCGAAGCAAAACATTTAAGATAGTACTCGTTTCAGTTTGATAAAAAACCCCTATTTTGATTAACATGATTTATAAACTCAGATCGAGGCCGACACATCCCAAATAACAAGACCCAAAATTGAACTATACCACCTTGTCTTATGTGCAAGTTACCAAATTACGGACAAATGTGAAGAATTGATGAATAGTGACAACAGTCAACGGTTCGTTTTATAATGTTACGAGAATGGTATTTTTTTTTCAAGCTCTCCATTATGTTTTTTAAAGTATGTTTTTAACAGCATAGCCGTATCGCCAGAAATAAATCTAAACCAACAGATAAACAACTAAAAAAATAAAAGTCTCCTTGGTCACATAAGCCAGTAAGAGAAACAAGAAAGTTCGGACTTAACCTTGTAGTTGAACGACAGTGACCCCTCCTTTGCTTGTATTGTGACGATGTATTCTCATTTGTTGCAATGTATTAGAAATGATGAATGATTATTGGAGAAAAGATAAGTACAGTAGTTTTTGAGAAATAGTATATACGCCGTATTCAAAGCTGGATTGAATATTACTTGGTACTGATAAGTTAGAATTTTAACAACTCCTATTGATCCAAATCGTAAAATATAAAATAGCATGAAGAGGAAGTCAATAAACATCAAACTAGCTACTAATGTCTCAGGAGTTCCATATTCCTCTATTATGTCTCGAATAAATTTCTTCTAAAAAAATATAAAATTCAATTTCAATATGAACATTTGTATTGAAGCCTTGCACAACTTTTACATCCTCGAAAAATGAACGCATTCGCATCTCGAACATGAACCATATAGTGTATATCTGCTAACCATAATGAGGAATATGATCCCGAGTAAACTAGCATAGAAATTTGCTTGACCACTTCATATAAGTTCTGTTGACCAGTATTGGGTTCGACTGAGAATAGGCAGGCTCATAATAATAGCCCGACACTTGCAGCTATATTGTATTAATTACAGGCCTCCTTACGAAAGATAAGCAACCAAGCAACTGAGTCCAGCACTACACTTAGCCAATTGAGTTCACCCACAGAAATAAGAGATCTACGCCACTAAACGTTACGATACTGGGCCCATACTGGAATTCCCCTTGATCACAAATCCCCTTCAGGTAATTTCGCCGACCATATTTCATTCCACCCAATATGATTAGGCAAAAATGTAAATGTCAAAAAAAATCAACCTTTCACCATCAAATGCAACATGATCTATCTCCAAGTTCATTTCCGAAATGGCAAATGTCTCTCAAATTCCACAATGTACCTGTCATTTCCAAGTAACTGCTCATTTGTCATGTCTGAAAAAACACCAATGAACATTTCTGATATTACACCGAATATGCCATTTGTCTGAACTTAAGGAACAACTATAGTCTCCCCAAACAGATACCATAAATAACCTGCCCACATCGGTTCATCCCCTTTGGGACATAAATATCGAATAGTCGGGTTCAGTTTTGATGAACTTGATTACTAGGTACTCACCAATTATTGTTGAACGGATCGAAACACACATGTGCATTCTTATCAAATGTATTCACTAATCACCACGCACAATAACAGCTTCGTAATGCTCTAAAGCTCAACATCTATGCCTTGTAACTGTACAAAAAATCATTGTCTTGACAGGAAGATCAAACTCACTTATCATTCTGTGATATCCAATAATGATACGTATTAAAAACATTATGTATGGTGGAAAAATATAGCACGGTATCATTTTATCGCAATGTCGCCATTAACCTCATACTTGCTTGTTTTTATTTTATTTACAACATCAATGTATATTAATATCTCGCACCATAAATACTCTTTATACCAACAAATTAACCCGAATAAATCATTTTGACACTGAAAACAGTTAACAATATTGAATTATGGCATACGGCCGTGGCTCGTGGCATCAAATAATATAACGCTTCTTCACAAAAAGTTGTTATGTATACTTACTTTTTTGATATGCAAAGGAGCACACATACATGACAATGATCATCCAAAATTATGATGTTGACACTCAAATAATCACATCACAGGATCACTTAACCCACGTAAACTATTCGACAACTCTTGCATCCAAGAGCTGAGTTGGTGACAAGCATAGTATGCAGGCGTTCGACTAGAAAGAGTAGGCAAGATTACATATAAGGCTGTGTATGGGATTTGGTGACAAAGGAGCAATGTTTGGGCATTTACGTCAAAAGTGGACATGTCTGCATTTTATCATACCTTTTGCTTAGGTCAAGTCTCCTAGCCATTTAACGTAGGTCAGTCATGGAAGTTCTAGTTCTACTTTTCTAGTTCTACGTATACTTTAGGTCCAAGTCTAATTTTTACTATTAGTCTATTGAAAAGTACCAAATTGAATTCAACAATTGATATTTATCACTTTCCATTGGCACTCAGTCAACCTATGGAATTATATGATTCCACAATTGCTGATTTTTTCCTCACTGTAAGAATGACCATTGTTAGGAGCCGAGCTTTGAGATGTTGAGTTCAACTCATGATGAACCCCTTAGGCTTGAGCTGAGAGTCGACCTTTTCGAACCTAATAATCAAGTTCAAATACATTAATCCTATAAATTAAAAAATTAGCAATTATAATGACTTTTTTAACATTAATAATTGACAGCTATTAACATCTTTTTACTTTTAGGACTAATCAATAAATATACTATTGATTTATGCTATTGAGTACAATAAAAAATAGAAAATATTTTAAGCCTGCCGAGCCTTTCAACCGAACATAATGCGAGTCTATAACTTGTAAAAATTTCGAATTGGACACGAGCAAGCTCTACTCATAAATCTCTATCGCGAAATGCCACATTTCGAATGGTAAAATTGATTATTACAAGATTGTTCCTAATCTAAATATCAATCTGTCTTTATTGACGAGAAGTAATAGATTTTTTAAAAATCCCCATACCTAGAAAGGTTAAAACGTATCAATTTTTACAAAGCGATTCATAAGGAAAATACAGCAGTAGAACAATGTAACATAGTACGGATCAATCTTTGTTTCCTTAAAATCCTCTACCATCAGTTCGTTATTGTAAATTAGATTAGAAGACAGAGATGTAAAGCCCCCCACCTATTGTTGGTCTCTACTCTGATTTCCTACAATCCGATAATCCAATTCCAATTTTCTAAAAGCAAAGAAGGCAATCAGTGGTTAAATATTTGTTAGACGATACACGACCCCCCGAACGAGGAAATGTATGGTAATTAAGAAACATCGTGAAACGGCGGCAATGTATAACTATTTGATTAATAGTACTATAGATGTAACACTTTGTTATAGTCTTTCAATCCCAAATACATTTCTCAATTTATTTACCATTACAGCGTATTCTCTTTCATGAATTCTTAGACAAATTTTGAAAAAAAAAAAATAATTTGAAGACCAGAAGTCGTGACTCGTACTAGAGGCGAGTACAAAAGAGGTTTCCAAAACTAGAGTTAGTGTAACCAACTCTTTCTAATACGGACAAGTGGTATAGTCACAATACTGTATACCTTCCAATTAGATAACAATCTCATTTATTTTTTTTTCATTTACACCTTAATTATTTCAGTTGTGTACGTTTATACTCAGACATTACACAAATCGGTATTGTACAATCCACGTGGCCATATATATACGAAAGAACTTTAAGTTCGCCTTTAAAAAATATAATTATAGAACTTTCGGAACGAGAATGTGAGATATGAACATGTGCATATGGGATTGACTTACATGCACTTACTCCCCAGAGTGAAGTGGGACCTTATATGAAGGTAAGTCAACTATTGTGAAAGTTATCAAATCAAGAGTAGAATATAAAATGAGAAAAAGTATAACTAACAATGTATGGGTGTTCTACAAATCGACTAATTCCGATCCGAAACATCCGGGATATCCGAAATTTCAGATCGGGGAAAATACCGTATACGGAATAAACGACCCCAAGAACAATTTCGGATATCCGCTCCGGACCATATCAACATTTATTTTCCATCCGAATCCGATCCATATCCGAAATTATGATCGGATATCCAGACATTTTCGGATCGGATCAAATCGACGATCGCAATTCAAATGTATATATTATTTACCTAATTATTTCTTTTTATTTTTCCATATTATAATTTTTAATAAAAAATCGAGATAATTTCGGATTATCCGAAATATCCGAACAGTGTAAAATTCCATCCAACACGACCCGGAAATTTTCGGATATCACAATCCAGATATCCGAACCTTACAAAATGGGAACGGTATATCCCATACTTTCGGACTCGATCAGCGGAACACGGATCGAATGACGGACAGGAATTTTTTGAACACCGAACGCTATTAAATGGGAGTTATCAAATGATTTAGTCAAAATGTTTTGCTTAGTGTGCCATGTTAGGCTGATGAGAACTAAGTTAAAAGCCTTGGACATTGAGAGGTTGATATTGTAGATTAGTTACTTAAATTTGGATAGTATATGAAAAAAGTTAGTGAAGATATGTGTCAAAAGGATAAAAGGGAAGAGAAAGTTTCTAGGAAAACACACTATTGATACATTTGGCTGCACATGCTCTTTAGAAAGTCACATCAGATGAAAACACGCCGACGCTGTGCGGTGATAGACTATTTATGCCTTGCATCTATTACTATACGCAACAGTAACCCTTGAAGTTTATAGACATCAATCCAATTACTTTTCTCATTTTCCTTATTTACTCATTACATCTTTCTACCCCATTCATAGACCTTTAACAAAAACCTTTTTTGGAAAAAAAAAAAATTTGAGAGAAGTGTGCCCGTACTAGAGAAGGACAAGAGAGTTTTCCTCCAAACCTAGACGTTGTACACAACAAAAATAGCTCAAGATAATTCAATAAACTATCCATATGAAACCAAACGAAACTATTCTTAAAAGCATTAAAAAAACAGCATAAAGTGAAATTGTAAAACTTAACAAATCTTCTCCGACACTGATATAGACAATCGGTAGATACCGATTAGATACAATCTCATTATTTTTGTTTCATTTACAATTAATTATTTAGTTGGTTCCCCTTTACGTTTATACTAGACATGTACACAATCGGTGTACAATTCAAACCGGTTCGTCATTAGATGTCACAATGTCTAATACCGTAAGTATCTTTCATTAGTCGCAATTTAGACAGAAACTTCCTCTCCTTTCGAACCGGCGGAAAACATGTAGAAAGCTAAAGTCGCTTATAACAACAATGTATCCAGATAATTGACTATAAACCAATCAAACCACAGGGTATATACACATAATAGTAAGGATCAATTTATTTGAAATCTGGGTTACCCTCTGTTCCATGTTCTACGTTATTATCTTATCCGCAGTGTTACGTGTTTACAGAATACCACTTTTTTTATAATTAGGAAATATAAAATTATTTATATGATCAACTTGTCTTAATTAAGAGTATATTATAGAAATAAGACTATATATCTCTCTCCAAAAAAGATTTGCCTTAACCCCTGAATTTTTCTGTACATGAGGAACGTATAATATATTAAATCGATTAATACTTACTATAAAATATTTGCTTTTACCGCCCCTCCCATTTCCCAATGTGAGTTTTTTTTATTAATTATTAATACCGAATTGATGAGTAAAAGTAAAGGATATGTTTAGCCTCACCTATTATATTATATTAATTTTATATAAAATCACGCCTACTACAAGATAACTTAAACTAAATCATTATCTGCTTACAAAATTAAATTAAAATTACCTCAATAATAAGGTTGAAAAGAACCTAAATCTTGTGAAATATAGATCATTGGATACTATATATGCTCATGAAACCCCCTTCCATTAATTATCAGTTTATATTATGCTTATCTGAATTAGCTTCCTTCTGATGAATGTTGTAATGTATTGTGGCATTATATATATTTCATATCAATGTAGCTATTCATAGTTACTTTTCCTTCTTATAAATAAATAAATTATTAGGTCTGCATGTTTTGTTAAAAGTAATTTATAGTCTACTAGATAATAAGTTACCATCTGTATTACTTTTCGTAATTCTTTCAAACAATTTCAATATGACCGTATGTAGGTCCATTTACAATTAACTGCAAATCAACCAAGCACGAAAGCTGAAAATACATGAGAAGAAGAAATTTGGCAGCCCGAAATACGGTTAGACTTAACTAGAAACCTGCCAACATAAGCTAATGTAAATAACGATCCTTACTCTATCTGATTCAACCAAATAGTTGCCTACGTATTCGCACCTACCTCCCTACTTTATTTATTTCTATATACACGAAACAATCATAGTCATAATAGATTGTCCCTTAAAATTATTATAAAAAACAATACTTGTAAATATGTGATTTTATGATTGTACTTATCCATATCTTACAACCAGACCAACCAAATTCTCACCTATGGGATCCGGTTAATATAACTTAAGATATAAACAATTTATGATACAGTATAATTATTTCAACAATGTAAGAATGCCAAAATGTGCACGCATATATTTCAATGGATGGAGTATTTCTATCCGCGTTACAACTCATATCAATAAAGCAATATACGCATAGTAATAATGCTATTGAATGGCAAATGCAGTTCACCCTTCCCCTCTTTTTGTCTACAGTGGCAACCATGTTTTCGACACCCTACTTCCTCTCATTGTGAACATTAACTCCTGATCATCTGATGAGAGCTCAACACATAACACTATCCTCCGAACATAGAGCAGATGAACAGTAACAACCCTCAGAGCCATGATTTACCATACTATGTGAAGGAAAACGAGGAAACACCCTAACACTAATCATTGTTTAGCACATGTGCATTGGGATGTGATTGTGTGTCTAAGAAATTTTCAGACTTCCAACTCAACAACTAGCTATATAATGTTGATTTTAAACAATTACGATCAATCGGCATTTGATTCCCCTCTGCATTCAGTTTAAAATTGAATGAAATATTGATATAAGCATCTGTCTTCTCAATGTCCTATCTTGTACCTGGTTTCAAACATACATTATCTAAACTTATGTATACTATTTTTATGATTGAAAAATACGATTAGTTACTACTCTATCGGAAACTCTCATCGTCTACTCATAAGTATTATAAATAAGATTTGGAAAAGAAAATTAAAACCCAATTTCGCTCCCATCATCATTTTCTCTAATTCATATAGTGAATGCGGGTCATCTTATTTACCTTATTCTCGCATCCTTATATACTTATCTTAGCTATATCTTATTCTACCTGACGAAATTGAGTATTAAAAACTTCTTCTTGAACTCCTTTAAACCCCATAACCTATATTTGAATTATTATATGAGTGAATATAAAAATCATAATTATAAAAATAGTTGAATAGAACAAGTCCGAATGAGTGTTTTATTAATTGTCTAATCCTGGCTTTTGGAGGATTTAAGGATGCCTTGTGGAAATATAAACACAAAATAATAAGACCTGAGTAAGTCCTTTTGTAAACCAAAATTCAGGGCTATTCAAATGGTTCACCTAAAGCTGTCAATAAATTGGAGTGTGCTATTTGTGCTAGCTAGACAAGAATTCAGCCCTAAGATTGCTCTATGACTTACATTGTTGAGAATTTATGTATATTTTTTACAACAGTGGAGATATTAAGGAATGATCTTTAATTATATTTCATACTTTAATACCAACTAACCTCTATATAAAGTTTGGAACAAAACAATGTATCATTCTTCATATATTAGACCCTTTTTCCAATATTCTTATTTAAATAAATTAAATATAGTCCACATTTCAGCTTTGTTCAATATATACCCTCCTCAAATCCTATGAAATCAGGATCATTTAAAGATTCAATTATACGAGCATTTAGCTTCCCCAAAGCAGAATGCGCCGATGCTAATTCATATCACGTAATTAACACTCTTAAATCCAAGATCATTTAGATGCTACAACGAGATCGATTTTCAAAGTATCCAAACCTATACCCTAAGAGCTAGCCCTTCAGAGCTTCCCTTTGAATCACACCCAATAAAATAAACAAATATGAAAGAACCTATTTCACATTTAACATGCTTATCCTCCCAAAGGTCAAGTATTAAGATCCATACAACTTATCCGAATGTGTTACATCTCAACAACCTCATTACTGCGACCTTAGACCTAGATGGAACAAAACTGCGACCCTCCACTACCACCGTATTTCACCAAGATCACAATAAACCTTGCCATTCTTTCACATGTTCTATTGTTCTTAGCCAAAAAGTCGAGAGTCCAGTAATTAAATCTAGGATCCAACCCGCTAATATCATAATCCAACTTTTATACAGATCTAATTGAGATAGATAATAATAAGAACGAGCAGCTCAAAGAATGAGACAAGGGGCAGGATATTATAACGTGGTTTTGATGCACCCCCTACATTTGTACAAGTCTACTATTCTAACTTTACTCACATTTCTCCCTCTATTGTCTTATAACCCAAACAACCTTTCTCTCATTATCTCTCAAACCCCCGTTTCTCTCGATCGCTGTCAATCTCTCAACGATATTCTAGGTCCCTTATGCTCATCATATTGTCTCAAGCTTCTCCACTCCACAAACCCCCAATCTAAAAATCTCAAAGTCTTACTCTCGCCTACTGAATTTACCAATATAACCAAATATTCAGTTCAATCACTATCAATTCAAACAAAACATTTCATTGTGGAAAAAGCCTTAATTATGCAAACGGGGATTTCATATTAATGTAGGAAGCTTTTCTAGAGTAGATGAATTGTCTGCCGAGAACTACCAACGAAATTCATAAACTACTGATCGCGTTGTTAACCTTTTAACTTTGAATGATTTTCATTATGTTAATTTTCGTACAAGTTTGCCTAATTGCGGACAGCTTTCATTTACCCCTCAATTTCAGCTCTCCAAAATACATCAGGATACATGCAATTTTAATCCTCCAATTGTTTCATCCACCATTCTTAATTTGATAGTGGGTATGATCTATCTTCTATGAAACAATTCTAAAGTCGAATCTTCTAACATGTTTTTCCTAATTTTATTGACTGTATTTTATGGTTTGAAAACTTGAAATCAAGGCTTTTGATACCTTGTTGAACGCAAATGGTTTGATCTGAAAGTTCTATTTTATTTGTTTTTCCCTTTTATTTTGGTGGAAGACAGAGTAAGTTTTGGATTGAGTTCATCGATTGCTAGAAATCATGCCCTTTTATAATAGTGTTTGGAATTTTGATTTTATTTTATGCAGAATGTTTAGACATATTCAACGCTAGTCTCTCATAGCGCTTAATGTTTTTGTCAGTTCATTTGACTTTTCTTTAATCCCTCAGTTTTTTCCATCAATGACTGACTCTTTCTCATCTGACATACTTGAAGTTTCCATAAATTTCTGTTCTCTTAATTCTAGGTTATGTCATGCATGCTTCTTCTTCTTCATCTATCATTTTTTACTCATTTTTCTTCCAGATTTTCACCCTAATTTTGAGTCATTTATTCTCAATTAACCACTTCAGATATCACATAGTGACCACGAATTGTTGTTGATGATTTGATATCCTGTGTTAATATCCTATCATAAACTCATAAATACAGCAATTGTATCACATTTCATGTTAAGACAGTAAACTTAATGATTGATTTCATTCACTTTTCTCATTCATCACATCACTTGTGATTTTCAAGTGATTATGCCCATTTTACTCATATTTAATGATATTAGTATTATATCATCACTTATATTGATACCATAACACTAGGAATTAAATTAAATGTGAACGCATAATAATTGTTTACTTTAGAAGATTTTGCCGAACCAGAATTGTATGTTCTCTAGTAAGGCGTGATTTAAAGATGGTATCTTTTTATCTATCCGGACTCTTAATACCACTAACCTATAGATTATATAGCAGCAAATGACAAAACAACCATGGTCCCTTTTAATTCTCATCTTTTTTAGCTTCAAATTCCCATATATGTAAATAATTCTTTTTTATGTGGAACTCTACTGAGAAAAAAACCTGACAATTGGCTCTGACTCATTGAAATAGCAAGTAGAAATATTTGTAGGCTTGTCATGACACGCAATATGGAGATATTTATTCTCTGTTGGATCTTTTTAAATCCCTGTACAGTTTTCCACTACTCTGTTCAATTTTTTCTTGTCATATTTTGGAAATGGAAAATTTGTTGTATAAGAACACTTTTAATTAGGCGTGTTTCGCAATAATTCGGCTAATGATATAATGCGCTCGATAAACAAACCAATACCGTTATTCATTGCTTGTCTGTACAGTGACATTACTCTTACTAACTTACAAGCATAAACATACCAATCATGTACATCATGATATCTAACTACTTTAGGGATGTATATATATAATCCAGATGTTTTTCCAAGTATACATTTGTGCTCGATGGTGAGGATTTGTGGACTCTTCTATGTGTAGTACATACCCATAGTATCATGATCCATACATCTCTAGTAACCTGAAGGTGTTTTAGTGAAGATATAATTCCACAGCAACTCCGTTGCCTATCAGCAACCATGCTATATAACTTGATTGTACGAAATTTTATGACAGAGATTAGTCAAACAGGACCCGCCCAGTTGCAGCCATATTTTTAATGCAAGTAAGGGATTGAATTCACGTCTGCCTCTCATATTTATGTTATACTCTTCTTTTCTTTTTTCAAACTTCAAACCGATCACAACATGATAGCGTGATGCAATCGTCATCACGAGACTTCCATCATTATGCCTCACTCTATAAATGCTTACGAGTGCTGCTCTTTCATACATTTTAATCTATACCACAACGGTACGCAAACCTATGATCTAGCAATTAAGCAACCTAAGCACATATAGGTAAGTAGGAACTATAATCTTTAATGTATGATGACCTATTCCACAAGTTTATGTATTACTGAATGTATGAACTGCTATAATTATCAAACTCGACTAAACACACTTACCTTACTCCAATATTTCTATGAAATTTGGAATAACTGATGATAGCGTAGGGTGACCTCCTCAGACGTACCGCACTTAGCACCTTTCAATCTAATAGTTGCCTACATGCGCATCTAATTGCTTGAGTGACGAAATAACTTCCTAGTCAGGATCTAACACTACATCTTTCAACCATCTCTACCAAAATGCTTCTCCACAAGACAGCCTTCCACATCTCCCTTTCCAACCCCTTAATGCCTGAACTAACCAACCAACACGCATAGTTGCACGAAAGACGGCATGCTTCCATTTGTCAACCTCGCAGTCAAGTAAAGAAAAAAGTCCGTTTCAGTAGTCTATTCTGACAAGAATGCAATGCCTCTCAACCAAATAATGACTATGCGTTATCCAAAGTGAAATAAGTGTCCATCATTAAATTGGAGCAAACCCACAATCTGTCACGTATGTTCACAATCACAACTCCCAAGTCTCAAATGCCCTATAGCTATGCTTAAATTGGAAGTAAATGTAGCTACCTACCACTCTATAGCCTTATTCAAGTTATTCAGATCTCGATTGGGCAATCGAATACGCTCGCAAGCACCCGAACAATGGCTGTACATAAAGTAGCCGACTAACAGCACGGCACCCTCCAACAACCCTCTTGGGTGTTGCTAATTAGAAGAAGGTGATTATCCATCCTCAGCTCCACGACAAACTCAGTCCGCTTTAAGGACTACGGCCACCTGCTCTTACTTCTGCAATCATGCCAACGAGCTTGACGCCACAGTCGATAGGATCATTAATAACCACTTGACGACATTGTCTATGATTGTCAACTCGATTGTCAACTAAGCATAAATTACCAAAGAAAAGAAAACGGAACACCCACTCAAGGATGCGACCCGATCCGACAGTATATCGAGCACTTATTGATCATTACCCGCCTGTGCATGTCATACGCTTGATAGGTAACTCACTTTGTTGATGAGATATGAAGTCAAAAAAGCAGGCAGCATGGTAAGAGAGAGAGAGATTACAGGACAGGCATGAGCAGAGCAGAGCGCAAACATCGGGTGATGTTATGGAGGATCTTACCCAAAGAGAAACCCGCATTCCGTTATCTCAAGTACTGATAATTTGTGACCATTCAGTCGTAAGTACCTCACTAATCTCCTTACACACATACAGGCCCATCTCCTTAGAACTCGAACTGATCCATTCTCCTTGTCATTTCCACATCCCACTTCACTCCCAAATACCTACTTTTCTCCTTTTCTTCTTTTTTTTTTCATATGTTTAATCCCGCCTCTTTAACAAATCTATGACACCTCACCAGGTCAATTGGCTTAACAATCCTGTGTACCTATTTAAATTGACACGCCTAATACAACAAATTAGAGTATTTTGCCAATCTTTGAATAAATATTATATATATTAACGAATCACATACAAAATTATATGCTATCAATTGTACGTGACCTGATGTCCCAGCGAAACTTATTAACACTCTCCGTATTGCATTCGAATGAGAGAAATGCATAAAGAATCCAGCCAATGTTATTAATACGTTCTTTATCTCACCATGTACTCTTATCGTACATTTTCTTGCATTACTTCCTTTCCCTCACGCACTTATGAGACCCACATGTACCACTTAAGTATGGTGGGCGACTTTGACCCTATTGCAGAACAAACCACCTTTTATCAACCACTTGATCGTATGCTACCCACTGAAACATAGTACTAACACCTATGACCAATTGGCGCCTCGTAGGCCCAAAGCCATGGTTGGCCTGCAATTCTTAACGGCCATTTTTTTTTCATCCTGCATGGACTTTTCAGATAGCCCGCTCCGTCGGCCAACCAGATCCCGACAAACGGTTCAAGCCACGCATACAACTACATCCGAACTCAGGCTCATCATGCCAAATATAGCGTCACACAAATAATTCGTCTCCTACTGGCTCAGCCTAGCTACCCGCCGTGGCCGTCACAGAAGGTACTGGTTCAAGTGAAAAGAGCGAGGTAATAATGAGAGTTTTTCGGAATACACACAAAACGCCATGATGACCTTATTTTATAGAATTTGCCGAACCGTTTAGAATTATTAGAATAACATGTAATATCAGATACATATATAGAGCAATGCATGCATGAGTAAGCTACTAATGTCAAACTAGCTTGCAAATGCCACTAAGATTTCCACCGAAAAAATTCGACTAATTGATCACCAAGGATTTGCTATTATGCTTCCTTGTAGTTGGGAACTGTTAACATCATCTTTCTCATGCTTCGTATTTGCCTTAATTTCATCCAAACAAATTAGCTGCCCAAGCATAAATTCCTTGAATAGTCCAATGCTTAAGGCTAGTAGTTAGAGACTTTGAAAATTGCAAGCAGTCCCTAGTAGCCGCACAACCAATTGACATGCTATTACAAGTACCATAGAGATAATATCTATTTCACGAACCAAACAAGATGGAATACAGGATTGAGACAAAAACGATACTCACTGATGTTCCATAGCATTGCCCCATGAATCGCAACTCATATTGTGAAAAGATTGAGTGAAATCATAATCAAAGGAAAACAGAACATATTACAACGGAAGTGTTTGAGAGTTAGTGAATCTTTATAAATACCAAATCAGAACACAATTGCTATTAGCAATATAAATCGTCATAATTCCGAGGGATTGGACTTTTATAGTCATTTTAATTCAAAATTTGATCTTTTGGCTCTTTTATGCAATGACTCGCCCTATAAATTCATGCATTATTATAAACGAGTTTGAACTGACTTTATAACAACTTCAGTCCGAATGTGACCATTTGACCACCTTCTCCAAAAAAACTACTCGATGATCGGTTGCAAGCAGAGTAGTCAAACTAGGGTATAGTGAACTTGAAACTCTTAAAGGGTAACGAGTGCAACACCTATAAAATTTGTGGAAATATCATTCAGTTCAATCCGTTTCATATAAAGCCAGCAATGATGCTATCACTTGAATAGTTGTATACTACTTCCCTTCCATTATTTTAAAGCAATATGTTGTAGTTCCTTGATTGTTAGATTATGTCTTTAGATCGTCCCAACCGTATGGAAATTTTACTATATGCGTAAGAGTAAATAGTTTTTTGAAAAAAGGATTTATGAAAGTGTGAGAGAAAAACTGTAGTTTGCAAGGATTTGGAATGATTAGAGAGAATGGACCACCTTGATGAAATATGTATGGAGCAAAAGAAACATACCGTGCATTATTGCCTTATTGGTGACAAATGACCATACTATTTTTGGATAATGACTTATCATATATGTGTCTTTATAATATTACTATTGTTCCATGTACTAATGTTCACCAGATGTTACAAGTAGTACTGTAAAACTACTTAGGAGTTAGGAGTCTTGCATTATCGTAGGAATGTTGGTTCGTATATAATATAATATAGTACTCCCTCCGTAACGTAATAACTGCAAATATATGATATAAAGTAGAGAGGATAAGTGTCTAATCGTTGCAGTTAATGCGTTACGGTCTTACGGAGGGAGTAGTTCGTATAATGTAGCAGCTTGAAATGAGATAGATTTTGCTTGCTGTTAAAGCTAGCAATGTTATGGGCTTTATGACATGCTGCTTCAATTCGTGGGAGGCAGGTGCTCTACTTTGTTATATACTATCAAGGTGGATTACAGGATGTTGTGCCTTGAATCTGTCCATTTTTTTTTTGCTGCTGCTCCAAATTATATATTAATCAGCTATTTTAGTGCGACATATATATTCAACCATTACATTATTACTGCATTAGTGTGATCGAGAGTGATGGATAGCTAAGGGAGGTAGCTAGAGATTCTCTCCCGATTTTCGGATATTAATTCTGATGAATTGCAGAGGTACTTTTTTTCTACAGAATATAATATTGTTTTTGTGAACAAGGGTCGTGTATAATAGGTAACAAGTTTAAATAATCGTYATCGTCCATTTGTAATATAAACTACCCTTGCTTGTACATATAAACCTCATTGAACCAGATAAAGTTAACACTTGTGATCGATTTCGTGTTTTAGCTTGTTAATTAGCCAGGTGTACTGTCCAAGTGTGAGATATTTGAGATATGAGAAGATGAATGTGAAATGTATACATTATCAAGTGATACTGTGAAAGTGCATTGTCTGATCTTTTCCATATTGTTAAAAAATGTAGGTTGGTTGCTTTGTTATATGCCTGGCTTCTTGCTGAGCATCGCGCTCGAATCACAGCCCATGAACCATGGACTATGAATGTAGCCTCATAGGCAAGCATATGACTCATTCGAAAATTTTACAATAGACTGTCAAAATCATTCTACCATAAGTTTTGTAATGTAAATTAATAATAATCAATCATTTTTCCATCTAAAATCTAAGTTTTATTCATTTCTAANTTATTCTTCATAACATTCTATTCTTAACAATTTTTCACCGAAATTCAAGGTTTTCTCTCATAAACTATTTTTTTTCATCTTGCCCAAATTTTTTCCCTCTTTCTTTTTCTTTCAATTCTCTCACAAAAACACCCAAAAAAAAAATCAATCTTTTTTTTTTCTTCTTCCTTTTTTTTAAAGCTCTGCAAAATTCCCCTGTTTTTAATTACCCTCAAAACAGGGGTAAGGCAGGGCTTTTTGCCCTCCTTTTCCCCAAATTTCAATTTTTTTSGTTTCACAAAAAAATCCCACCTAAATTCCAAGAAATTGATTCGCCCCATTAATGAGCAACAAGAAATTGATCATAATCATCATCATCATAAGAGTCAAAATCATCAATTTCCAATCAATCAATGACATCTACCACCACCACTACATTTGACAGAGCCGCCACCGCCGTTGTCGCTGCCGCCTCCTCTCCATTTACATCCCTCAAGCCGCCACTTCCGTCGCCTTCGATTCTTCATTCGGCGAAAATAAGCCATTCGGCATTGCCTGCGGTACCCGTGATCGACACTTCGTTTGACGTAATCACAATTGCTTTGATCCTCTGTTTTCTGATCTTTTCTCTCCTCTGTTTTTCATTCATTTTCCACCTTCGGATCAAATCCCGCCATTTTTTCAACCTCCACAATTTTTCATCTCACTGGGCCCCACGTTTTCTGTTGGTAGTTTTAGTCTCTCTTTGGGCCATCAACGAACTTTTTCGGTTGCCAATTCTGAGAAAGAAATACATATTTCCATTTGTACCCTCGCTTCCTCTTTCTCAACAGGGCCAATTTTGTAAATTCCATCTTATCCTGTCATTCGGGTTGTATGAACCCGGCTTCTTGGTGGTGGTTCTTTTCCTGGTCAACATCTCTATCAAGAAACGGAGCCCCGGTAACTTATGGGCAATCGGGTTCGTTGCAATTACTTGTTTGCCCTTTGTGATTGCACTGTTTTTGGCGATTAATGTTTTACCGGGTAAAATATATCTACCGCCTATTTTTTAYCGTAGCACAGTTTTGTTAGAGGATAAGAATACTGGGGCACAAATTGTGTATTGCACGTACCCCTTGATAGGAACATTAATTTTTGCWATTTTTTGTGCGACGTATATACTTGTGTTTATGGCAACATGTTGGAAGGTCATTGCACTYATCATCAATAAGCGTCTTAAGGCTCGAGTTAACATTCTTGTTGGGACGGTTTTGATATGCCTTGCATCTCAATTGGTGTTCTTGACGACRTCGGCATTATGGAATCCTGATGAAGCGTTGTTTTATGTCTCCGTTATATTGGTTTTCGTGAGYGTCATAATATGTTGTGTTGTAGTTGAGGGTATTTTGGTAATTATGCCAACTACAGACTCGCTTAATGTCGCGAGCAATATGATGGAGGAAGAAAGAGAGTTTATAGATGATCACGTTTGAAAGAGACATGGTACAAACTACATATTTGGTTTTGTCAAGGCCGAGGGCTTTTTGTCCTTGATGAATAGGCAAGAGTTGGCCATGGGGTTGCCCGTCGCTACACAAGGTGAACTATAGATGCGAATGAAATTCATGAAAGCATGAAAAAGAATGAAGAAACAAGCTTAATTTTAAAAATAGGTTAGATGGTCGTGAGAAACAATGTTGAGTGTGGATATTTTGGTGATCTTACGCTATCATGAGCTTCACATCTATCCTTAGATTTCAACGTTAGAATATTTGATAGTTTTTTTTTTCTATTTTTTCACATTTTACAATAGTTTTGTTGTTTTTCTTCTCCAATGTTATTAGTGAATATTGTACATAGATACTATAAGCACTAATCAAACAAAGTAGATGAGAAATAGAGAAATTTTATCAAAAAAAAAAAAAAAAATCAAAAGCACACTTGTAAATTTCGTATACTCCAAACATTAGCATGCATGACGATTGGATGTTTTTTCTTATATGTCCATCAACTCATGAGTAGAAAATGTGGTTCCTGGCAAGCTAAGAATTGCTAAAAATGTGTGTATGTGTTTTTTTAGAGACTTCGTATTTGTTTGCCAACTTAATATATGCTTTATTTGCATGGAAACTAATTTGAAAAAACAAGCTTCATAATTTCACAATTGACAAAACATTCAATATAATTAAAAAAAAGTTAATTAAAATTTACTTTAAGAGTAAGATTAACATGTTGCTCGAGACTATTTGTTTTGCATTGAAAAATAACGATAACACAAGCTAGCTTAGCCTGCCTCGTTATATGTCTTGACTCTTGACATTAATCTACCTCATGTAGGAGTTACCTTCCTAGTGTAAGCTATTTTCGGTAGTAGTAAGTATTAGGAATTAAATCAATTTAATTATGTCAATTAGATTAAGTAATAATATTGTCATTAGTCTAGTTAAATTGACGTACCTTGTTGAGCAATACTCTAGAGTTAGTTTTCATTTTCCTAAGTTCTAGTGCTTCTCACTGATTATGCTCAACTATCTCTATTATATATAGACTTGTATATACTCGTAATAATATACGCTCAATATTATTCGCTCTTATAAATCTTATAGTAAGTGTCTGAAAGAGGGTGAAGGAGGAAGACCGGGTCGGTGGGTGATGGCCCGACCGAGGGGCGAGGATTGAAAACCACGCAGTGCTATACTTTGATCTAGACTCGATCGGTTCTGAGAGCTTTATGAAGTATGGTTGTATATACTCGATCGGGTGGTGATGGAGTTGATTGGGTACTAGCCGGTATCTATCTTTGGCCTTTTTATCGTTTTGCGCTTTATGCGTGAGTCCTCTATCCTTCTTGTACCACTATAAATATTCTTTGGGGGTTTTATTCCTGAAATGATACCTTACATATTCATAATTACACATATTTTATTCTTAGTCTATAAAACACTTAGAAAGCCTTAAGGGAGAGTTATGAACAATTACTTAAGGGAATCCTACCGATCGAGATTCGAGTGTTTACGATCTTGAAGCGATTCTTGTATATCTTGAGGATCGAGAGCGCTCCGTTAGATCGGAACTCTCCTTTATGACATATGTCTAGACGTGACTTTGCTACCGTAACAATCAGTTGTATACCATCCATATCATAAGTGTAAATCGTCATATTTCCGTATAATCATATGTTATTGTATTCGACCTATTTGATATACAATAAGTCTTATTTCCTACACTCATCAGAAGAAGATCATGGCATTGTGGTTGTCATGTAGACTTATGGTCATTTATTTTACTATATTTTAACATCTCAAAACTTCATAATACTCATGGTTACTTTAATTAATCGCTCACCTCGATTCATGGGTGGAGTCGTATGTACTATTATCCGTTTGTTATTAGTCGAAAGCAAGATACTCCATATGATGAATAAATATTAAATTAAACATAAACTTTTTTTAACCAATAAATAATTATTTCTATAAATAATGTCTTAAAAAGTTTCTAAGTCATTATTATATTATATTATATACTATTAAACTAAATTGAATGGTAATTCTGTATAGGAATATGCATCTCTCTCCGTTTGATTTCAATTCTTATAGATAATTGAGAATGAGTTTTCTTTTATTTGACAATTCGATGGAAAGGAGCTAACATGTAGCAATATCTTGTCTATAGAATGGGCAATGGAATGTTCACTCAACGTCTAACATAGACACATGATCGGATGAACACCTAACGAGTTGTAATATTGAATGTTTCAAGAGCAGAACGGATCATTTGGTTACTATGATGCGTAAATGCATGATCAGCAGTCTAAGGCTTTAGAATTTAGTCAGACTCGGAGCATTTTGATTTACTTTTATAAATCGTAAAATGGTTAACAACGCGGAAGGGGTTTGGAACGTTTTGAAGCAGTTGATTTCAATCCCAATTTGGATTTTATGGTGAGAAGGTTTGAAATCTCTCATTATCTCCCTCGTTGTAATATTAAAATATTGTAAACAGTAAAATGTACAAAGTTGAAACTTTGATTGAGGACTAACATTTATTAATTAAAATGTGTTCAAACCTAACTTGTTTACATCTATCTAACAAAGTAATAAGGATATGGTGGATATACCTCGATTAGGGTGGAAGTGATAAACTATCGCGAGCCACCCGAGTTTCGGTTCGGTCAAAATCGATCAAAATGTGAATCGATTGACTCGGATCGAACTTGAGGTGCTACGGAGTTGAGTTGAGCAATAATAAACTCGACTCGATAAGCCTCGCGAGAAGCTCGAAAGAGGTCTAATATCATTATTTTTGTGGTTTAAATGATAACATTAATATGTTCATACTTTACTATGTACATATATGAAATAGCTTGCAAGCCACTCGAGATGATTCGTCAATACGCCCGACTCGAATTATTCAAAGTTCGACTCGTTTGAGCTCGACTTGAAATCTTAACGAGTCGAGTCGAGCTTAGCGATACTCGAGCTTGGCTCGACTCGACTCGTAATCAGGCCTAACCTTGATTGTGAATTTATGATGATAGTTGAAGGAATTGCTAGGAATGAAGAACAATCAAAATGGTTTATTAAGTTCAATCCAACATTGGCACAAAAGATCACTGTGATGTATGAGTAWAATGCTAAGCCCAATCAAATCAATAATTAAGCCCAATWTAAAAGGCCCAATTTAAAGCTGTCTTCCATTGCACAACGGCTATATAATTGTATATTTTCAATGGACAAAAACGCCCTCCGCTCCCCATAGAACAAATCCACGATAACCTTCTTCGCAAAAGCTCAGATAACCGACAACATCAAGGATATTTCAGTCATTTCACTTTTCACTTATAACGTTCAAATCTTTCTTAAATTTCCAACGGTCATCTCCTTCCAACACACACATATAACGTTCCTCTGATTCCCTTCTTCTTCCTCTCACAATCAGATCTCATCTCAWAGTGCTAGATTTCTTCCCAAATCAGTAGCACTTCTTTTTAATCCATTAAAAAAAAAAGCCCAAATTTCACTCAACAAAAACATAGTAATTCATCTTTCCTGCAATTCACCTTCAATTCACAGCAAAAATGAATGACTTAATGACAAAATCATTCTTAAGCTACGTTGATCTGAAAAAGGCAGCAGCAAAAGACGATGAGAAAGACATCGAAATGGGGTTAGGAGATGCGAATTCAGACCCAAAAATGGAGGCTTTTTTGGAAGAAGCAGAGAAGGTGAAGGCGGAAATGGCGACCATTCAAGACATTTTGACAACACTCGAAGCGACGAATGAGGAGAGTAAATCGCTGCACAAGCCGGAGGCGATTAAGGCGGTTCGGTGCCGGATGAATGCTGATATTGTCTCTGTGCTTAAGAAATCTAAGGCTATTAAGGCTCGCCTTGAGCAGATGGACCGTGCTACTACCGAGAATCGCCGCCTTTCCGTCGAAAAGGGTACTCCCATTGATAGGTAAGTAGAACCCCTCTTCTGGATAGAATTGATGATGAAAAAGCTATTGAATTTTGAATTTTTGATGTTGTTGTTGATTTAATGTTGCTAGTTGTTTGATTTTTTATTTTTTTTTGAAGTGTCTTATTAGGGTTTGATCTAAAAGTTTCAATCTATTTGTCTGAAAATTGGAAATTTCAGTTGGGTTTTAGTTGTTTGATTTTTTTTTTTGAAGTGTCTTATTAGGGTTTGATCTAAAAATTTCAATTTAGTTGTCTGAAAATTGGAAATTTCAGTTGGGTTTTAGTTTTAAGTCTGATTGTTGTATGTAATCCGTGATTGATGGTCTGAAATTTCTAAATATTTGGTTTGTACTAGTGAGAAATTATGCAAATTTAAGGGCAAAGTAAGTGATTAGTGTTTGATGTTGCAATGACAGAACAAGGACATGTGTGACAAATGGGCTAAGAAAGAAGCTGAAAGAGCTAATGATGGAATTCCAAGCCCTAAGGCAAAGGATGATGTCAGAGTACAAAGAGACAGTAGGAAGATGCTACTACACAGTGACCGGAGAGTTCCCGGAGGACGACGTGATCGAGAAGATCATATCGAACGGGGCGGGAGAGGGGGAGATCTTATCCCACGCGATCCAGGAGCACGGGCGTGGCAAGGTGCTGGAGACCATGATGGAGATCCAAGGGCGGCACGACGCGGCGAAGGAGATAGAGAGGTCCCTGCTGGAGCTGCACCAGGTGTTCCTGGACATGTCTGTGATGGTGGAGGCTCAGGGGGAGCAAATGGACAACATTGAGCATCATGTGATCAATGCCTCTAACTATGTGCAGGATGGTAACAAGAATCTCAAGCAGGCTAAGGGTTACCAGAGGAGCAGCAGGAAGTGTATGTGCATTGGGATTGTTGCACTGCTCATCATCATACTGTTGATTGTGATTCCAATCATTGCTAGTTTTAGTCATTCTTGATTCTGATTAGTTGATGATGTTATGGGGGGGCTTGTTACTCAAAGCTCCTTTAGCTTCTGTTACTCAAAGCTCTTTATTTCATTCATTGATTTGTTGTTAAATGAAAGTAGTGTATGAATTTGCTGCTCTGTTATGTGTGGGTGTCATCAAAAGCTCATTTCAGTGCTGTTTAATGTGTTTCCAAAATCACATTCTATGTTGAATTCATTAATGGACGGGTGGGAGTCGGTGTATACCAAAGATTGTGTGTTTTAGGGTTCCATTGAACTGAGCCGGCTGACCAGGCTATAAATTATCATATGTTTATACTTTTACATACAAATGTACTATATTTTTGAAAAAACGTGTTTCAAAATGGGAAATGTTAAACTCAAAAATACCGTTTAGAGAGTTTTTAGAACTCTAAAGATCTTAACGCTTCAATTTCTGCTAAATCTTACTCACTAACTTGCTGTAACATGCTTTAAAAAATCCGTCAAAGTTGGGATTTGGGACTTGTAAATGGGCCAACTCGAGGTACAAATGTTCATTTAAGGTTTTGAATTAGAAATATTTGTCAATTATTATATTATGAAATATGGTTTCGTAGTTTCATTAATCAAAGACAAAAATTGGTTCCAAAACTTTAGAACATTACATTTTAATATTAGACTTTTTGTAAGTTACTAGTCAATTATAATTTTACGCCGAAAAGGAACTTAAAATTGATGAGGTGTGTTTAGTTCCTTACCTTTGAAGAAAGGAGGACCCGATCATTGAGAATGAGCCATGTACGCTTTCCATTGCGCTATTCTATTATGTCGAGGATATGTTCATTTTCGAAATTAGAAATGTTTCATCTCAAAAATAATGTTCATTTTCAAATGTAAATGTTTATATATGAAATGAACACTTATATTTTGGAAATGAATTTATATTTCGAAAATGAACATTTTAGTTCTGGATATGATGAGGAACATGGTCCCGAAACCATAATAAGACTATTGATTCATTATGTGCTTCACATTTCGACGGTAATAAGTGATTGGATTGTTTTTGACGTAATGTTTTGTCGGGTAAAATATATACACTAAACGAAAAATAATAGATGTAAATGTATGAAAATTTTCTTGTCAATACCACTACCCGTAAATGATATCAAGACTTTATCAACCCATTAGGATGAATAATAATTGATAATGTGTACTCAGTATAACTTTCAAAATACATTAAACGTGCTACTAAATATTTAATCAAGTATATGTATTTATGTGATCTTTCATCCATCAAATTAATTTTATGACAATTGGCCATTGATTTCCTAATGTTACAATATGATTATTACACGTGTCAACTACTATATAATCGTGATCTAACTGCGGCAATCTAGACTTCAAGAGATAGTTTTTTGGAGTATCCACTGTTTGGCTAATCCGAATTCAGAGACTCAGTTTTGGGTGGTTAACTTTCAGTCTCTTTCAATTGTTTTGCGGCGGAATCGAACACAAGTTTTCACCTACCAAACACAATCACAATATCACTACACTAGCTATCAATTGATATAGACTTTAGAGATAGTAGAAACAACTTTGCTTGGCATTGTATAGTTGTTGTATGAAATAGAAATTTTTTAGTTTGAGTAGTTGGGAGAACTGTATAATAAGGACCCATGTATTAAAGTATTGAATCCACAAATCTAAGCTGGGCCCAACGTCTACTTAGGCAATTATTATAAGCAAAGGTTCATAACTTTATTTCCTATGAGGGAAAAGAATTGTCCAACAGTATTAGTTCCGACGCAAATCTTTCGTTATCGTCGGATGTTGACTAGTTTATTTGGTTAGAAACTTAAAATATGAGATCGAAGTTCACCGGTATGTATTCATCGAGTTTTGAGTTAGCTGTTAATTTTGTTAAGTTTGTAAACTAGATTTATAGAGTAGAAAAAGAAGGGAAAAAGATTGTTGATGGTAAATTGTAACGTTACATTATATGCTTCGTATATGAGATTATGAGATATTAGGCGTCAATAAAACCATGTTACTTTGTAAAGTATTAATAATGAAGAAAGGTACACATGAATAGTCTAGAGTGCAAGTCTTGAAATTGAATAATGGTTCGATAATCATACATTCACAGTTTCACACATACATAACTAGACATTATGCAATTGGGGATTACTATTCGAAATTCACTTTTACTAGAATTAAAGTCCACCTTTCGTGTAAACTTCCTATATTACCCTTGCCCCCAACATATACCCACCACYACCAAGCCACCTTGCAACCATCGTCTTGACCCTACGTCACGCCTGCAACCACCCCACCACCCCACCCCACGCCTACAACCACCTCACCTCAACCACCAGGCCAACATCAAATTAAAGAAAAAATTCGCATTTTTTAAGGCCTTGGACGCTTGATCATGGCGACGCGGCCATGGTCCTGGCGCCTAGCCTAGGCGTCAACACCACCATGGTGTTGACGCCTAGGCTAGGCGCCAGGACCATGGTTGCGTCGCTATGGTCAAGCGTCATACTTATCAAAGTCCAAAAAAAAAAAATATTAAACAACCCAACGCCTGGCCTAGGCGTGGCTGCCAAGGGCCCAACGCCTAGGTCGGGCGTTGGGTTGTTGTTGTATTGATTCGGATGGTTCGCGTTGGTATGTGGGAGTGCCGTAGACCTCCGTACAAAGTTATACGAAGTGGGAGTACGGCATACAATAGATTCAAGGCGCCAGACTAACAACTAGAGAGGTGGAGTAGTGGAAGGGCGCATTCGAAAGTTCACATGAGACGACTTACTATGCATTGTAGTAATGGTATATTGGTATGTAATCTAGTAGTATTTATATAATTTTTTATGTAATGTAGAAGTCGGTCTTAT
This sequence comes from Bassia scoparia, assembly GCA_008642245.1. NCBI lineage: Eukaryota > Viridiplantae > Streptophyta > Magnoliopsida > Caryophyllales > Amaranthaceae > Bassia > Bassia scoparia. The sequence goes on along the minus strand of SNQN01003287.1, from coordinate 32,655 downwards.
AACATAACATGCACTTTGCTTGTAAGTTGTAACGGTTAGAAAAGTCGGTCTTTTAAAAAAAACAGAATGCACAGTTTATATGTGAATGGTAGTTGTCACCGCAAAAACACAAGCAACAAACAGAAACAGCTCTTTTTATTTAAGTTATTATTAGCAAGTTGATGCCAAATAAGCCAAGGCATGTATATGAATATATGATAGATAGTTAGCAGTGCCGTGTGGTTTGATCATGTTAACCGGACAATCTCAACCAAAAATTTAAGCTAATGGTTGAGGCACAATCCATCCATACCTGGCGCGAATTTATTTCACTTAAAAAGAAGAGAGATATGATATTCGAACCTGTGACCTCCGTGTGACGCTGACATATTCATAGTAAGTTGATGCCAAATAAGCTAAGGAATATTATAGCGGTGCCGTGTGGTTTGACCATTAGTTAGTTGGTTTTCCAATCTTCTGGTTACGAATTAGGGTGAAGCTACCACTTCATTCATTCATTCATTCATTCATTCATTCATTCATTCATTCATTAATTGTGTAATCTGCGACAAATCCTTAGATCTTCATCATTCTTTCTTCCACCCAATCACATGGAATTTGCTACCTGCTTCCTTCTTTTTCTTTTATTTTTTTGTGTGTGTATTTCATTCATCCTATTGTTTGCCAAAATATGAAGGAAACATTGTCAAAATATTGTTAGGGCTAGCAAGACCTTGCCTCTTTGGTCTGAAATTTACGTTACTTCAGTAAAAACAATTTTAGTCTAGTTCAATTTAATTTGGACAAGTTTAGTTCATCTTTACACTGCATTTCAGTTTAGACGTTTAGTTTGAATTTTGTTTCAAACTAAAGAAACAAGCTTTAATTTAAGTGTTGATGAATTGATTGCTTGTTGTTATTCAATGTCGTCTTTTTTAATAGAGATCGATTTATCAATTTTGTTTCTAGAAACATTGTGGATGTGGACTCACTAACCAACAATTAGCTATTACCAAAATACAACTGCTGACACAAATATTGTCATATCGCTTATGAACAAGTAGAATTACACGAGTTCATTTATTAAAAAAAAAATTATCCCTGTTTATTTTTTTTATTGAACTCTAAAATTCCATATTTCACCACCATGGCAACCGTAAACGTGTTTTGTCCAAAACAATATTAGTGGGACCATTTTACAATTTAGGGTTTTGCAAAGTTATGCATTGGATACTTGAACTTTAAACCTATTATGATTCACCTAGTAAAGCATTGACTTGGAAATATCAGGACTTAATTTTTAGATCATAGTGTCAATTAAATAAAATTCAAAGCCCTAAACACTAGTGTATTGTTCTTGTTATCTCAGAATTATTTAAGTCTAAAGTTTGAAGTATAATAATGGATTAAACAACATAAATAAAATACGTATTTTTAAAATTGCAAAAGGTATGTCATAATACTGGCACAATAAAATAAAGTATAATGAATAAAAATTGAGAAGTTTCCGATTGTTTTATTACTAGAATCATAGCTACAATCTTCGCTTCCGTGCTCTTGTTACTATACTACTTTTAACAAAATACAAAGGAAATTTCCTAAGGGAGGCTGATTTTTTTTTTTATTTGAAGTTTTTGTTTAAGTACTTCAATTAGTGAGAAGAATTAAACAATAATAAAAGTTGAGGTTATTAAATTTTGGAGTGAGAATAAAAGTAATTATAGCGGAGTAATATTTAATATTGTATGGGTTTTTTATATGGGT
>SNQN01003287.1:7770-18647 GCA_008642245.1 Bassia scoparia | reverse complement strand
AACACTCAACCACCCCCCCTTAATTCATAGATGATGTCACCGACAGACAACAAATAACATTCTAGCAACGTGGATTCAGTACCATGAGAATCTCACAGTAACCGTTATAACGCAAAAAAAGTAGAGAAGCAGCGCAAACACGTACAAACAAGACAAGAGCCGCTCTTGACAAATTCGACATACCTCAAATGTGTGCTACTTTAATTACATACTACAATTTATGTATCAATTGTGTTTAGGTACTTAGTTAAGATCTACATCTTGCACTATCCACTGTACACTATCAATCCCTCTAATCATCCACGCGCCTCTTTTCGATTCTCCTAAAAGCCTCTAGCACTCTAGCTCGACACTAAGCAATATGATATCGAATAATCGAAATCATCCTGGTAACATTCAATACCCCAATTCTCCACAATTAATCATCTTGCTTGTCAATCTGACATGCACAAGAAACTAGGATTATCTATTTATATGGAATCACTCGTGAATAATAACAGACCAATGCAAACAGCTGCATAATAAGCATAAAATTCCTTGTTAAACAATTGGACAAAGCAAACTTATAGGAAGAAGTTGATAGCTGTAACCAAAATTCACACAGCAAAGATAAGTTCCAAGTATCAAACAAAAATGGTCTACTATTTTCTAGACAAACACCTCCTTTTTTAACTTCCAACAGCCACTGCATATCATGTGATCAGCAGGCAGCCCTCACAGAGCCCATGGTTTACTAAACATAAACACATAACATTCATATATAGGCCACTATCTAATTGCAGCAATTAATAGGAAAGCCAACAGTGTCGACACCCATATCCTCACAGCAAAATCCTATCATCCACCTACTCAAAATCAGAGTTAATCGTAATACATAAAGCTTAACAGATCAATGGTGATAATCCTGTTATTCAGACTTAGTCAAATGACCTATAGGTAATAGCAAAATCTCACACTTCAACCTCAGTAGACTAGTCAGAGTTAAACAACGAGCAACAAGTGTAATGGTAAAAGAAGACCCAAATCGGCACCAAAAAAACCTGGTAGCTCCTCCCGTTTATCGGATTGACTTTTATTATAAAAATCCCTACCAGAAGGTTGTGTAGAGACATCGACTTCACCTGGCAAAGAACAAAGTACATAAGCCCCAACCCACAACGTACGAATAAATCCGGCTACCTTGGGTACGATCCAGCTAGCCTCGGGGAGCCACTTTAGGCCGCGATCGCTAAGACTATACACACATAAACTACCAACAGATAGATAAACCAATACCCCTCATACAGCTGTGCACGATAAATATGAATAAGTCTAGAGATAGAACAAGACCATCATACATCGTGATTGAAAATGCAAAAATCTGCATACCTAGCCGGACGAAGGCACACGCGTACATCCACGTGCTCCGGCAGCGTCTATCGGTGCTGGGAATTATGCAGGCACCGTAACATGAAACCTATGCGGACTCCCAACAAAAAAGCGTGCATAAATCATCAGTACTGCACTCAAACCAAATTTACGAAAGAATTCGACGGCATTATCTCTTTCATCACCAAAACAATTCAATAAAAGAAAATAAAGAGATAATAAAAGATAGATTGGAATTTAACCATACCACAAAGAGCCAAAAGAACATTGTGAAATTCATTAAACTCAGTTTTAAGAGAAAACCACGTGACAATAAATACCAAATCCTATATTAAACGATACCTTCCTAAACACACGAAAACGGTTTTATATAAACAACTGCTCCAAATGACAGACGAACAAACAATTTACCCAAGAAAACTAATTTTTAAACGAAACACAAAAATGAAGGATAGAATCAAAAAAGTATAGCTTTTATTGCGTTAAAATTTAAACACCCAGTTAATTTAAATTTACTCATTGATATTGTTAGAATTTACAATCTACCCATTCCACTAGCGTATTACGAGAGTTAAACTTTTTAATACAGAATAGTACACACTATTATGAAAGACAAAGCGAAGGAACTATTAATTATATACATTCAAAACAATACATGTCGTCTAAATTGTATTACACGCCTTATATACCTTCTAGTAGTAAGTACCCATTAATCAAACGTGTAAAACTTGTTTTAGATCATCACTTCATTGCTTCAACATCATCAACAAAAAGTCGTAATGCGTGAATACGAGAAACAGGTCCACTAAAAGAATCTTATGAAATTTATTGACATTTAAGGTAACCCTAACCGAAGTCTGAGAAATACAATTCCCACGCAACTAACAATAGGACAATAGATACATACACTGGAAGATCGAGAACAATAAAAGACACTCTAGAAATACAAGAACCCACACCCTTCTGTATTTGTAAGTCATATTCCGAAAGATTTGGTAAACACACGCAACTTAATACGGAGAACAAGAGATCTAATCTAGTACCGAGAATAACTTAGAGATAATACATCAATAACCTCAAATAATTAGTATAGAATTAAGCAGCAATTAAATGTGACCATTCAGCGAACATAAAATAAGTACGATGTAGCAAATGATGAAAAGTTAAAAGGTTGAAAACCTTACAACTCTCACAACTGCGTACTGACTTAATTACATACCGAAAGCTATACACAAATAACAAAAGCCAGTAACAAACAGTAATAAATACGTACTTTATTCGAAAAATTACAACCTCAAATAACTACCACATACTAATAACAAACACAAATAACTACTACAGACATCTACCAATGCATTGGGAGCCTATACATTTTACCTAAACTATAACACTCGATTCCTTATAAACATATCGTACAAGGTTCAATAACATATATCGTATTAACGATGGAATGGTATTAGCATATAGATATCAATAATGACAGTCTTGATACCACTATATACTAAGTAATAAGTTAATCTATGAAGACAATTACCAAATGAAATTAAATGAGACAAAAAGAAATAAAGTCTGAAAAAAAATGGAAACACAAAGATAATATGACACAAACTTAAGCCAACCATTAATTTTAGACTTATTTTATAGTGTCAATTCAATATGAACCTTTATTTATGTCATCACAGTCCTTCTTGTTTAGTGATATCAAATTTAAAAGTTATCTACTCTGCAGTGATTGAGTCGAATTATAAGTAGCTACAAATTATTCCGACAAAATAAGAGAACATGCATCAGGACCTAGGTACCATCTCCACGAATGTTGGAATCTCTTCATTTGATTTATAGGTAATATAAAGTTCATGAGCATCATTGGCAACTTATTAGGCCACTAGACTTTATACCGATTACATAATGAGAACATCTAATTAAAATCTTGCTTTCATTTCACCACCACAAAAGCAAAGGTAGCTGATTAACTACATGCAAGCTAGCGGTAGCAAAACAGTAGCTAATCGATGCAATCTATGATACAGACGAAGTCTATTCGTAAAAAAAATGCCGCGATAGAATAAGGCACCACATATACCCATGATGACCTCGTCAAACAGGCCATGAAGCAGTAGTTACTGCAAAACAATGATCTGCCACAAGAGTATAATCCAGCTTTCGAAGCAATGACCATAAATGTGTAGGACACAAGACTAAGAAATAATTTATCTGTCGTGAACAAATGTATTGCTGCGAGGAGAGGAATACACATCATCAAGTTCCCACCCAACTTATTACACAAATATCCTATAGCTCTTTCTTTGGTGACAGGAGTGACAGTAAACGCATAAAGCTAAAATAAAAATAAAGGCTCAGTGCTCGTAGTTAAAACTGTTAAAACGATGCCCTTAAGAATTTTAAAAAAGCGATATAACTAAAAAACTACAGAAAACTAACAAGTCGATCCTACAACAACACCCTACAATCCCTGATTGATCTGACGATTGAATTTTGAAATGGCACTTCTCGAAAGACTACTTATACAAGAATATTACTCAAAAAGGCCCTCGATACAAAATCGTAAACACATTCTCGCAACGATATTCGATCAATAAGCAACCCGATGAGGGCGCAAGAGAACGATACACAGAAAACAAAAATGGTTACTCAAATTTCTCCGAAAGAGCAACTAATAACAACCAGAGAAATATGAGATTTCAACAATAAGGAATAATTCAAATTGAGAGAGGAATATTTAGTGCTCGAATTACAGAGGCGAGAACATTACCACACCCTGGACGTTCGTTAAGCCAGAAAGATCGACCGATAATACCAAAGCTTAGCTTATCTAATTCAGGCCATTAGAGAGCATATCTACACCTTCCAGGGCCAAGTACCCAAAAATGGTTTGGGTACAAGATCCTGGAGGAGATGAGTATCAGCATCGACCGCGCAAAAGATCGCACAAGAGACAAGGTGACACAAAAAACGTCGCTTGTAGGGGTAGGCAGAGATGATACGCTTATTGTCTACCAACAACTACAAATGGGGCCAACAGGCATAGGCCAACCACCACAACTTATGTGCCTATCAAAGGGTCCAATTTGACACTATTTCTCAATTGACACAAAACAGCGCACACAACGGTGGTCAATTATAGTGTCAATTAAGTTGACTAAAAGCAGCACAAAGAGGCGCCGCAATCCATCGTGCGGCACACAACCACACTAAATAGGAGTAGTTCAGTCCAACAGCTTCACAAAATTATTAAATATTTTTCAATCAACTAGTAGCTCCCTTTGTAACCACTTGCTCCGTGCCCATACACCATGTGACCGCCAGAGTCCCACAAACACCTCTCAAGCGACTTAGTCCAACACTAGAAGAATACTCTTGGTTGACAACCAGTGACCTATGTTAAAACATACCCAAGAGAGAAAAGTAAATACACTGCCAATTTAATTAAGAACCAGAAATCATTAGGACAGGTATCCGATGGGGATTGAATTAGCTACAAGGTCTAGAAATATTGGGAGATGACATGACAGGCTCTAGAAGTCCCAGCAACGGTTGCATTGAAAAAATGCCAGACGCACCACGTTTGAATGTAAGTGCGCATTAAATCTTTGACAGACGAATCCAGACAACGCTGGTTACTCGACAACGCAAACACACTCGAAAATTACGCGATAATTGAAAAACGGCAAACCAACACTACCGAATATAGAGTGTAACAACAATGAAAATCAAGAAAGGAACACTATAGCGAAAGAAGCAAAATACACACAATATATTTCAAGTTACCATACAAAAGAAACACCAAAAGATCAAGACGTAGACCCAATTTTTTTTGTCTTTACTTGAGATGTGGCCCATTACATGCCTTACATCATCTGCTTAACCCGCCAACAAATGCATGACATCTAATGAGGAATCATGCCGCCCAGCACTATGCAGAATGACATGCTGTAATCATGACCTACATCACATACGGTAAAAGGTGTCCAATCTCCAGTGGAACCACACGCCTCAAGTTAGTATTGCAATACCCATGCCAAAGGAGTAAAGCAAGAGAATGGACACAATGTCAATATTATCATCATGTAAAAACCTCAAAAAAGTCAACGAGGGATATCCATTTAAAGGACCGCCCAACCATGTATAAATGGTCACAATTGCACAAAAAATAGAAGCCAGCGGTAATATTGTATTAAACACGCAAATGTGTTAAGGAATATACATCCATATTAAAAGGTAATTCTGAAAAACTCGATGCCATAATTATTATGACAAAAGTTAACAAACACTTGACACGTCGTAAAATACAAAAGATATTTACTAACAAACTAGACCAACATACAGAAAAGACACTTTTAAAATACCCAGAACAAATTACAACACACTATTATACGCGTGAGAGCACTATACTATCTTAACGTCTCGAGACACGACTAACCTTCAATTAGCCGAACCATGACAAATTTAAACCACAAAATATTAAATTAATTAAATTGTGTATGCCCTTTAAAGACTACACTACCTAACGCATGCATTATGAACTAAATGAATATGTACAGCAACCTAAAGGAGCATTATTCCCAAAATACTCGTGATGTAAAAGAGAGGATACTTAACAGAATCCAATCCTTGAAAAAGGCTATGCAAATGAACGTCTCTAGAACTAACTGTCATAATTGAGTTGTGTCGCAACAACACAACTGCAAAACCCTTCTCTGTCCAATGATATGCGAATAATATCACTGATCAAGTAAGAGAGAGTTGTTACCCCTATAATTAGCTTCCATCGCATAATTGTCGATATCATAGCATAGCCGATAGTCATAGACTCAGTTACAGTATTTCAAACCGAAACAACCCAATTACAAAGTCGTACACTCACAGTGAACATATTCAATAATCAAGCGCTCAGTTAACAAGTAACTCGCAATATAGAGAATTAATTAGCTTGCACACGAGAGGTGTCGAAGATCACTTGATGTCTCTCAGATTAATGTAAACAGAGCACCAGAAGGCCCTAGATATACTTTGACAAAAAGCCAAGCATATGAAACCAAAACGAGCCTGAGCTGACACTGAACAACACTATTAATTTATCTATTTGCACATCAAAAACGAACACGAATTATCCTAATACATTCAATTATTATTATACTATACCTGCATATATCTAATAATTCAATCATTTATAGTTCGGAGATTCATTATTATTCAGTGTGTTACCGTAGTTGTGTGTTGTGATATAAACCACATAAATACTGAACCATCTGATCAATACAGCACCATCTCAAAAAAAAACTTAATGATCCTATAAAATAAGGCTACATCAATAACATTATTATTATTATTATGTGTTGTTGTTATTATTATATTATTATTATTATTATTGAATTCAGTTACGCAATTATGCATTATATTAGTTAGGTCCATCAATGCAAAATATTCAATCACTGTAAATAGTGTTGGGAAAAATATCAGTCAAACTTGAATCATTTATATTGTTATTCTCGTACAGCACACATCCGATATCTATACATCGACAATATGTTAATTGACAACATTTGGTAGCCCATATGATACAGAGATGTCTAAATACTCATAATCTAACTCAAAAGAGTGTTACCTTATAAATGAATCGACCTACACAAAATAGGAAAGAGTAAAATACATACCCAAATTCTGACAGACACAAGTTATGCCAAAACTGACACTTACACTTAGGAGACCTGAACGAAACGTAGAATCACCATCTAGACAACAATCTGGCAATATGTTTTGAAACTGAAACTGAATACTGAACTGAAACCGGTGTAAAAAACTGCATCCTAAGAAGAGCAAAACTTAATAAGTTTAAAGATAAACAGGCGCGCAACAGCAAGTCTACATATTAAATGCACAAACGTAACACAAGACAACGACTATAATAAATTTACAGATTATCTCTATTTAAAGGCCTAAGGGAGGGAGCAATGTTGTCCCCCTATAAGTTACATTTTTTTAAGCCTTAGTAAGCATACAACATGTGCACCGAACCTCAGGATGTTATTTGAGAGAAACAACAAAAATAATTAAATACCAGCAAACCCAAGAGACAAATTACATCCATGACAAATCACTATCAATGCCAATAATAAGACAATATAGCCAGTATAGAAGCACATGAAGAATAATTAATGAAATTTGGACAATAAAAATGTGTTTATTTAATGAATTTTAACACTTTAATTAGGTAGTAGTGTGTAACACAAACAAAACTCGGAATTGTGATACAATATACAACAGTAATCAGTCAAATATTTAAGGACAATGTATACGGATGAAGATTGGTGACGACACAAATATGACTGTAAAAGACACTATAACAAAGATACAACAGTGTCATACTAATTGTTCCTGATAACATAAGTACAAGAGTTATGTACGGGGTAAATAACAGACGAATATAGATATCCACACTCCATTATAGTGGATAATCTAATAAAAACGAATCAGACTACACGATAAAACTTCACTCTTCAGTTTCTAAGAACATATAACTTACCAACAAGGCTATCATATCTCAAGAGGTACGAGATGAATCAATAGTCTCACTTGTCCATTGCCCATTTTAGTGATGAATACTCGACAGAGCCATCCTCACTGAGCCGAAAACATATTATGTAATGTCATGAAGAATCAGACCACCCGGGCATGGCGCGGCCATCATCTCTCTGCAATCTTCTATTTACCACACATTACTGACACGGAATTCTCATCAGTGATCAAACGTCAGGTATTGAATTACCTGTTCATAAATTATGTAAGTTTATACAATTGTCTACTATTCTCCGCAGAGTAAACTGAAATATACACCAGATATAAAAAACCAACTACTTCTCGAGCCGCAATCTTTATTCAATTTTTTCATTTTTTTTTAAAAACCAACGCCGAGTAAAAATCCAAAGTGTTACTGTTTTTGCTCGGTATCGTATTTCGAGCCGCCGGCAGAATCCATCAAAATCGTCGAGGATAGTGTCCATGTATACTATTTGTACTAAATTTTTCCACAGCTATAAAAAACCAAGCCAGAGTCTTCGCGGCAGGTAATATTTCAACATCTGTAATGACACAAAAAAATGCTATTAACAGACGTGCATTCGAAATTACTACACAATGAGATCTTTATAAGTTCGTTGGTTTAGAGCAGCTGGTCTCGCACTATTACATAATGGAACACACTATCCATCAAATGCAACGTATTTCTCCATAACCATTGATCCTGCGCCATGCATTGCACCGCTAATGATTAGTAGGTCGCATGCACGCGCACTACAGCCCGAAGCAACCACGCTACGCTACACATACGTAGCAGTATACGCAAGAGCGCGAAGAATTCTAATTACTTCATATTTGTTCATGCTTGCAAACATGGCGTGGCATCTCCTCTTCTCGGGCGCCCAGTTTAAACCACAGCCTCCTAATCCTTAATTCTTGAAGGTAATGGTCATCATTATATGATGCAATCGAGGACATCAGTCGAGGGCACACAATATCCTCTATGACCAACCCACACGAAACACTGAGTTATGTATCATGCTGCCATCAATCTGCACAATTAATCCCTTGCATCTCTTCGATCCGCAATACTATGGTATAGTTCAACATTCGAGGCCTCCTAACCCAAATACAATCCAGGGCCACTCTTTCAATTTAAATAACCATCCTTATATTTAATGTACTGCTATTTGCCTTACATCCAGACCCAAGATGAAAGTCCGTAACCGTATCCCTGTATAATTACCTATCTTCACCACAATAAAACGAGCCAAGGCACGCAGAATACTCCCAAAACCCTTCGAAATAACAGAATTAATTAAATATAATTAAGTTAAGTCAATAAAGATAATTGAATGCCTACACCCATGATCCACCCCTAGACGCATGATATCCAAAACCAACTACTTTTTTGGTTCAGACTGATAAGACCCTGCCTGTGAGTCGTTAATCCAATTAGGCTCGTTTCTGTAAGTAATTGCGATGACAATCCCGAACCTTACTAATCTACCCCAATACCAAATATCTAACGCCATCATAACAAAAGAATCAAAAAGGCATATTAGTTACGAACACATACATTTGCAAACTATTCTAAGTGGTTTTTCATATAGTCTGTTATGAATAAAATAAAACCCCTAAAAACTAAAGAACCAAATAAAGACAAAAGAAGATTATACTAATACACGAAAGATATATCATAAATAACTATATTCACATTAAGTTTTCCCACTCACTATTCAACTCAAAGCTGTAAATATTTCAATTGCTCAAATTTTTACCCCACAAGTAAGGATAACCAACCCACATACACACAACCCAAACATCATAAGAAAAGAGAAAAAAAGGAAATAAAACAAAATCAAGAGCCTAAAAAATTACTCTTGATCATCAATCAACTCCCCACACTCCAATAATCTTCACAAGAATCATATCATATCATATCCAAATCATAAAATAATCACCAAGAAAAAAAAAAGATATCAAAGCCTTGAAAGCACAAAGAAATGGATGATGTTATGATGATGATGATGATCATTGATGACATGATGATGTGATGATGTTAGCTGACTGCCTCAACGCGATTGTTTTGGACTTGTATGGTTACGCAAGAACAAGTACAAAGGGAGTACAAATTTTAAAAATATCTAATAATTCTACGAATTTCCTATTATTCCAAAATTTAATTACATATAAAAAAGTGAWGTGGTGTTTTTTGTCAATGAAAAATGTCAAATTGATTTAATAGCACATAAGTTGTGTGGGGCTATGACTGTTGGCTTGTAGTTTGGGACAAATAACGCCACTCTACAACATTTGTCCATTGTCTCTTTGAACTTTGAATCATTCCTCATGGACCCAAACATTTTGGGTCACTTAGTTTTTAATTGCCTAATTAGAAAGTAAGTATATAATCGATATTTTGTTAACGAACGTCCAGGGTGTGCATGTACTCCGTAATCAGCACTAAATAAATTTTCTAAAATTATATTACCTTTGTAACACAATTCTCGCAACAATTAGACATTTTTCTTCTCTTTTATATCAAATCGTTGCGAGAATTGTGTTACGGAGGGAGTATTTCGTATAAGTCTTCAAGTGCATTTCAAAATCACATGTCAGATCAATCAGGGAGTATTTTGTGTCACTATGTTTATTTTTAGTTTATCTTATTTAAAATTCTCAGGGCACTCGTTAACTTTTAAGAACATGTTTATTTATTTATTTATTATTCAAACACCAAAAAAGGCTAAGATAGAGAAAATGGTGGAATTGAGTGTGTATTCCCCTCCTCCACAAACATTGTCGCAAAAATACTCCATTTGTGTTCCTAACATTTAATGGCCACAAACCGAAATTGCAATCATTTTGAACACCCATGTGAGAAGGCATCATTGTAAAGTTACATTCCGCATTTTTAGGAATAACTTCGTTATCATGATTTATACTTCTTGCAATAGCCTAGCTTTGAT
>SNQN01003286.1:44649-62940 GCA_008642245.1 Bassia scoparia | reverse complement strand
TTAATAAATCAAACTATTAAACTCCTTGATCCCTACATAATCATAACGTTCTCTTTATCTTCCTATACCCACAAACGCTGAACCCTTCCTACTACCTCCCTAGACGAAAATTTGCCATATGTCCAATCTTTATCCCATTTTTGTCACATAAACCTCATAAAGTAAAGCTATACAAAAAAAAACTTATCCAAACTTCCAACGTCTTAGCAACTTGCAAAAAACTTAATTACTCTTTTATAGAATAAAAATTTGATATTAGTTATTAGAGAAAATAATAACCAGGTGTCTTCATACGTACACTATCAAAAATATCCGACTTCACCATCACTTCACATGCTAATGAACTATCTTAACCTTAAATAATAACCTAGGTCACACAATCAATACGACTAAAATATCTGGGCAAATTTTTCATCACCGATTGATTATAACCAATGGCTTCGGCTTTGTCATGAACATTGCAATCAAACTTATGCAGCTCTCAACTTGCCTATGGCTGCTACCAACACACACATACAATGTTCATCGAGGCCTGTAGGAAGAAGACCAAATAATGGTATTTACACTAAAATAACCTTCAGAAAGACAAGCCTAATACACAATCACCTTATAGTATATGGGGTTTATTTATTTTAGAACAAAGCAATATAGAATTCAAGGATTCAATTTCAACATACCAAATCTTCTCAATGCAAGTTATTCTATCCATACTCGTCACCGAAGATCACTCCATCCCATGCGCACTTCGATCTTCTCTCAGCCAAATCGATACCTAATACGACAAAAATTTATCAATAAACATCTCAAAATTCATCATACCATAAGGCATTTAACACAAGCCCACAATCAGCCAAAACTTAACCCGCCAATCCTCCTTCCTAATCCCCCCCATCTCCATGCAACCCTCCATATATTCATCACACATCCCTTCATGTCACCTTGTTCCAGCCTTATACGCTCCATTCACTTACTGAACATCAAAGCATCCAAGTAAAACTACACAATTTTCCAATCTGTCAACTTTAAGATCAAAGAAACAACAAAGAACCACCATAGCCAAGAAAAAACAACAAACCGCAAGGAAAAAGTTACAGCCTTCCACATCACCGAGCAAAACCACATTTAATAAAACCTAATCACCGAATCTCGTTACGCGCCATAACTTACCAAAACTAAGGCACCTTACCCACACTGCTCCATAATCACACTGCAAGATCCATAGCCTCCCTCGTCACAAGCACACAACTCCAACTGCCCATGTACACTCATCTTCCTTCCGGGACACTGATACCACTGTTACCACCTCGGGCACACCATATCACAAACCACATGTCTTAGAAGCACCTAAAAAATAACATCCATGCCTAATCTCCTTCCCTATCCAATCAACAATAATCCTCCAAACAATGACCAAATTCTTCCCGACAGCTCGCTCACGCCTAACCCCGCCGCCACAACACCCATAAGCTTCTACGCTCCAGATCTCTACTCCACTAACACTTAAGCACCACACTAGCCCTTACTCTCTTCCTTCTCCTCAACCCTCACTTTATATTCAATAACAACAAAACATAGTCACGCACAGCCTTCACCTCTACCAACACAGCCTATCTACACTCTAACCATCGTCCACACCTAAACCATCTGATGACTCAAGCCTATAACCACTCCCCCTACAATTAAACGCTCTAAGGGATCAATTCTTCATCAATAGCAAACATTGCAGCGGTACACTACCGAACAATTTAATTAACCAACTTAATAGGAACTAAACCCATTTCACAACACCCATCCCCACACTTGTCATCTATATCCACAAAATCTCCCAAAGTATTCTACCTGCACTACCACATTTCGTCGGATAAAACAGGACATGAACGAGGGATAAAAACAGTAATAAATACTTAGGAAAACTAAGACAACTTCAAGCCAAAACAAACATGCCACCAACTTGGTAAATGCATCAACTACCCGTCTCGTATTCCACTACCAACACATCTCCCCGCGCACTGTTTACAATACCCCCCCTGGTAATCTAAACCTCAAGGCAATACACAAATCTTACCCTACAACATTATAAACCTCCTTTTCAAACCCTCCTAACTAATCCGCATGCTGAACAAAATCTATACCTGTAAATCGTCATTCATGCGCCTTCCACCCCTTACCTTCCTCACCATACAAATACAATCAAATCAAGCATCCACACTACATACTAAGAATGCAAAAGTGTATAAATATTACCTTCGTGTCATAATCTATATCCAAACTACACACTCATCCCCCTTCATGCTATCAATCTACACTTCATACTGTCAAGTCAAATGAAATCTGTCCAAACCATCCTAACAACAAACGACAAAACGACATAAGCGGAATAATATGCAAGCCAAATATTAGAGCAATGTGTCTTAATTTCATAAATATCTGAACAAATCGCCAATCCCTAAACTAGGCCCTATTATGCATGTCTCCAACAACCAAACAAAACCCACTATATTTCAATTAGGGTATGTAAAAACTCATCAGAACATGTCAAGTTAGTTAGTACATATAAACCATTCATCTTATGAGAATTGCCATATCTCAAAACACATCAAAATCAAATAAACATAACAGTTTTCATAATCGTTTAAAAAAACCAGCAACAGACATTCTAGCAACCCAATACGTAATCTTAAATTTAAACAATTGTATGAATACAACAATTACAAACTACTCACCCATCTCCAATACTGATCATCAGATTCTACATCGCCAACGATGACCACAGTTAACCTAAATTGCGAACACAATAGTAACAAGATCGCAATTGTCTAATAGAACCCAACATTAGAAGTAGCAAAAAGGACTGAGATTAACCATGAAAAGAACAAAGAGCTTCGCAGCGGCACAATGAAGTCTGGAATGAGGAACAGCGGAGAACAACTCGCAAATGATGGAAGAGACGATTGCAAATGATGAATGACATTGTGAAGATTTGGCAGATTGGCAGATTGAAGAAGGAGCTTGGTTAGTTAACCAAACGGAAGATGGAAGAAGTAAACGGAGGAAGCAAACRGCAGTTATAACAATGCTTCAGGTAGAATTTACAAAAATGCCCTTAGTCCTAGAGATAGATTTAGGTAAATCTATTTGAGGGATGGACCTGGAATTTCCGATTTCTTTTCATACTTGTCTTCCCATTTTCTTCTCCCTTCTCTTCCACCTAAAGCCTCATTACTTTTCCATATTCTTTCTTCTTTCTCTTTCCTTTTCCGTTTTCAGCTTTTTCTCCATCTTCTTCCTAGGGTTTTGTTTTGCTTTACTTTCAAATTTATTATTTTTGCTAAAATTCTAGGGTTAGGGTTTTGTTCGGCAATTTCAATGGCATTTTCCTACTGCGAACCATGAACCCTCAACTTGGTTTTTCCTGCTGGGTTGTTTTCCTCAATTGCCCGCGCTTGTTTCTTCTCCTCTTGGTATTCGGTGTGCCGATGGTTGCAGTGGTGTGTATTACGATGTGTAATTGTTTTGATCCACTTATGTCATTTCAAGTTGTTTTGAGTTTTAATTTGGGCAAATTTTGGTTAGTTGTTACTTTAGAGATGTGGGCGAATGGTTTTGAAATCATACAAGATGTAATCGTATCGTTGATTTCAATTTGATTGTTTTGTAAACCTTTTTTTCTTGTTGATTAGACGGTTCTTGTAATTATTCTCTTTGGATCTACTGTTATAATCATAGTGTTTTCGATTACTATTTGTGATTAATTATTTTCTTTCAATTAATTGTTTTAAAATGTTTTCAAAAGATCCGTGTTTAGTAAACAACTGGATTTTAGTTTTTATGTGTGATGGCTAGAACTTAATAACTTATGACCTGGGTATTTTTTTGAGAGGAATTGTGTCCTATATAATATTATGGCTAATCAATCTTTTTTGAGGTTTTAATTTAATACACGGGAAACTCATGTGATATCTGGCATTGTATATTTTAAATAATTACACCATTCACTTGCAATATGACTTACTAYTTCATTGTTTTTGGTGAGGCTAATATAATATTTGAAATTGTTACGTTGTTATTTTTCCCCCTTCTGAATTAATGAATATATTATTTTTGGTGAGGCTAATATATGTTAYGCAATTGTTGTGGTAATTTAGTAGCAACTAGAAAGTGAAATTGTGAAAGAACAAATAATTTAAAAGAGGTAAAAAGGTATGTGTTTTTATGTTCACTTGAGAGAAACATGGATGGATGGTTGTGTGCAGGCTCCGATAGACCGATAGGTATATTTTGTGGGCAAGAGATTGGGAATGATACAAGCTTTGTACAGACAAGAGATGGAGTTGTACAAATAGAAGAAAGAAGAAGCTGCCACCTTGAAGAAAGAAGAGGATGAGTTCACGAAAAATATCTAGGAGATGGAGTTTCATGGGTATGCTCCCGACCAATAATTCTAGCTAACTTGCGTTAGTGCCACTTATCTGCTGCATTATGCTACTTGATAAACGTTTGTTCGTTTGTGCTGTTAAGACGGTTGTTTCTCTTATGTGATTGAATACTCTCGATAAAGCAATTAGATAGTTTTTTTCTTTAGTTTGGGAGTGTTCCAAATTTTTCCTACTGTCTATTGAGTGAGGTATTTGTTTCACTATTGAATTGAACATACATTGATCTTCGTTACTTGTTCTCACTTCTCAGGAATCCTATTATATGAGATGTTGCATGGATTTACACCTTTCTGTGGTAAAACGAGGCAGAAGACATTCACCAATGTGCTTCAAAAAACTTTCAAATTTCCATTCTTTCACGGAATCAATTGGGCTCTCAGTCGTTACATGGTATGCTTATGCTGACGTAGTGTCATTGCGGCTTATATGTACTCTGATATTTATTACTTCTGTTTATTTGCTGCAAGTGATAGGGTAAGAGGATGATTTTTAGAACCCCAATTGCTGCATTTTTTGGAGAGAGAAAACTTGAATGAGTAACTGCAACCAGTAACAACATCGATCATAGATTCACGGGTAATCCTCTAATTCATTCCCTTCTTTTCAATTCTTCAAGTCTGTGGTTTTCTTTAATCAAAACCTCTGATGATTATGAGCTCCATTTAATTGCACGTAACTTGATTGTGGCAGATAATCTAAAATGCTCCCACTGTTGGTGAAAGGATGATGCTCATCGACGTGGCGGGATCAGAGAACATAGAACAAGTTGGGCAGGTTGGCTTTGAAGGAAAAATGCAGGTAAGTTGTGCAAATTGCAATGAATTGTGGTTTTGTACATATCATGACAAGTTCTGATTTTGACTTATGTTTTGGTACTTACGTAGATTGCAAAAGATTTATCAAGGTAAGACATCTCTAAAGAGAGTTTTTGAGTCCATTGCTAATGGCGATTCTCACGTATCATTCAGAGACAACAAGTGAACTATGCTTCTGTAGGTATGCAGGATTTTCTTTTCAATTTCTGCAATGTGTTCTATATGCTATAGTGCTATACTATGCAGTATGTTGATTCTTCTATGTATGGTTATTTAATAACATTGGTGCTTTGGTTTATGCTCTGCTGTTGTAGGATTCTTTTGAGGATGACAAGGCAAAGATACTTATGATCTTATGTGCAAGTCCAGACCCGAAAGAGACGTATGAAACGATCTCCGCACTTGAGTACGGGGCTAAAGCAAAATACATTGTGAGTGGCCCTTATACACTCAAGGATTCTTCTTCTACTGTTATTTTAGGATCAAGAATCAATACAATGGATCAGTTTATTCTGAAGTTACAGATGGAGAACAAGCAGAAAGATAAGAGTGCAGTGAGCCAAAGAAGTTGCTTCAAAAAAGAGGAGGAAGAGGTCTCGCAATTGAGGGAAAAGCTCGAGAGATTGGGAAGGGAAAAGGAGCTGGGTGGAAGTGAGGAGGAGATCAATGAGAAGGTCAACGAGATGATGAGGAGGGAACTTGAGAAGCCATTAGAAGAGTGTCAAAGAATGGCCAATGAGTATTTTGAGTTGGAGAAAAAAAGTATGGAAGAGAAGGTACAAAGACAGCAACAAGAAGTTGAAATGCTGAGGCGTAGGTTAGAGGATATGGAGTTTGAGCTATCCCGTTCAAGGTTTGGAAGTGGTGATGGAAGTGGAGTTGAATTAGATGGAATCGGCCTAAATCAACTAAAATATAACCATGCCATTTGTATTTCTACGTCTAACCCTGCCATTTAGATCCAAATAATTTTGTAGTTAAAAACTTGATCATTGTGAATATTAATGATTCTTTGGATTATTATGTGTTCCTGTTAAATTTTACACTAAACAAGATTTAGACACTTCCTTTCATGACATTAATTCAGTTTGAGCTATGAGTACTTGTGGATGAAATGAAATAGTTCTACTTACAGTAACTTATCAGGTTGTCATATTGAGATTTATGCATAAATATTTTTTTGTGTTGTAAGATTTATGCATAATTTTTTTTGTGTTGTCTACTTTAAATGACATGATTTCTTTTCTTTTTTTAAAAAAAAAGAAATTTAGCAAGGATCGTAAATAAAAATGGATTACAAAAGATTGATTAGGAAAATTGATGAATGATCTTTAACCCCAAACAAATATTGTATATTCATCTCATTATTAGATAACTAAGTTAAGAAAATTAAGTTCAACTAATTTAACCTTTGCATTAGACCAATTAAGATGCTCAACTAATCAATTTTGATTGAAATTTGGATTGAATTATATGATTCAGTTTTATCTTTTTCGATTTTAACATCGTTTCTTGTTCTGGTTATCCTTTGAATAGTATTGCGATATGAAAAGACCGTCATTTTTAGTGGAAATTAGTGATACTGTTGTTATATAAATCTTGAAATTCCTTCTTTAAAAAAAATAAATCATGCAGTTCTTGTATTATAATTAATTAATTATACTAATTTTGAGCAGAAAAATTTTTTAGACCCATTGTCCTTGTTGGTTGTAGGTTGAAAACATTAAAAATCAATATTTTTTCAATTTTTAATTTTTGATAAAATAATTAGCTATTAAATACATCAACTAATAACAATACGTTTACAATATTACAACGTGGAACACAGTTCTGGTAGTTGCTACTAAAAATATAAGCTCAAACTATTAGGGGTACAGTTGACCAAGAATGGTTGCATATCGTTGGGCAATTTTCATGAGCTCATTAGTAGGGCTTTTCAAAAAAATCTGATCCGTTTTTTCGATCCGTGATCCAGCCAATCCGATCCGGTTTTTTCGGATATCCGATCCAGTTTTTAGTTTTCGAATATTTCGGATCGGATATCCGAAAATTCGAATCCTGATTGCTTTTTTTAGAATTTCGAATATCCGAAATATCCTAATTTTCAAAAAATTAATTTTTGGGTTGTTTACTCAATTAGGCCCAACATGGTGTTAGAAATTCATTTCATTCACTCATAATTCAGAAACCCTACGTCCCTACCTCCCACCCTCAATCTCACGATACTCTTGCTCTCACTCACTCTGACTTCGCACTACTCTGTTACTCGGCTATCACTCTCTCAGTCTATCTAACCACCCACTCCGTGATGCCGCCACACCAGAACGAACGTTGTTGTTTCAAGCCACCCGCAAGGCCGCAACCCTTATCGATGCGCCACTGTTACCTCCACCATTTTGAGCCGCCGTTTCATCGAATTATACCTGTTTTTTTCTTCATATTTTCGAATTATAATTTCTGTAATTTTTTTTATTTTTTTGCAAGTTTTCGAAATATAATTTCTATTCTAATGAAGTTGGTGTTGGTATTTGTTTTACATTTAGGCTCGGTTTGTTTTATAGGAAAACAATTTTCATGGAAAATCATTTTTCAGGGAAAACAATTTTCATGGAAAATCATTTTCTAGGAAAAAAGTTTTCCTTTGTTTGTTTGATTAGAGGAAAACTCATGAAGAAAATGAAAAATGTAATTGAAATGAAGGAAGGGTGGGTGGGGGAATGAATAAAGGAGATGTAAGGAGTTGAGAGGAAATTGTGACATTCCTTCTCTACAAAAGGAAAATGATTTTCCTTTTTCAAAGTGACATTTTCTCCTTTGAGGAAAATGATTTTCCACCCCTTTCCAAAACAAACAAAGGAAAACAAAAACAAGGAGGAAAATCATTTTCCTGGAAAATGTTTTCCGTCAAAACAAACGGAGCCTTAATCAATTAACACTACAAAAAATTACTCATATAGAGACGGATATTTAGAGACGGAAATAATTCCGTATCTAATTTAGCAACGGACATAAAAATATTCGTTTCTAAAAAACATTAGGGACGGATTATTATAATCGGTCCCTAATTTAGGGACGGATCCCAAAATCCATCTCTAAGTTAGCGACGGAGTTTATTTCCGTCCCTAGATTAGCGACGAAATTTATGAAATCCGTCCCAAAATATATTGATCATTGTAAATTTGGGAAAAGCCAGAAGTAGCTGTGAACAATTTGGGACGAATAGTAATATCTGTTTCTAATTTAGTGACGAAAATATGTATCCGTCGCTACAATAGAGACGGAATTATATATCCGTCGCTAAATTAGGAACGGATATTAATATCCGTCTCTAAGTTAGGGACGGATAATTATTTCCGTCGCTGAGTATTATTATTATATTCGTAACATTAAAAAAAAACCCAACTTTTCACTCACAAACCAGCAAAACCTTATTTCAGATTTTTAAGTAAAATCTAACTTTCATTCTAACGACTCCCAAATTCTTTCTTTCTCCAAAACTCATCACTCACAAATTATTCCCAGATTCTTAATCACCCTAAATTCCTCATTACTCACAAACCTTTCGTCTCTCAAAATTTTTTCGAACCGAATTTCTCAATCGAAGACACTCAATTTGGAATTTCTGCTCGACGACGGTTGTTGCTGGTGCGACGGTGGTTTCTTGTGCGAAGGTGGGGCGAGTTGGTGCTATTGTTGCCATTGTTGGTTGCTGCGACGACGGAGTTCTGCGCGGGAGGTGGTGTGGCGAGCTACTGTTGGTGTTAGGTGCTAATTGAACTCAATAATTAAGGTTTCCTTTTGCTCATTTTATCTTATTGTGTTGTTGATTTCCCTATTATTAATTCTAAATTGAATTCATATTCTGGGTAATTCTTGATTCTTGTTAGTTTTGAAGATAATTATCACCCCTGTTTGTATTTTATTGGGTTTTCATTGGATTATTGCTTAAAAGATGGCTTCTTGGTTCAAATTTATTTTTTTATTTGTTGGTGGTATATTGCTGTTGTTTTGAATAGAGCAATGAATTAATCAAGAAAGAAAGAATTTTTCAACTGAAGTTTTAATTGAAGTCAGTAGTGTTAATTCAGTAGTGTTCTTGTTAATTCAGCACCTACCAAATTCAGATTGTTGTCTTGCATGCAGTTGTAAAAAATGGGTAATACTGTCAGGATAATAATGTAATGTTATAGGTACCTTATTTATTACAGAATCTTAGTGTGTGATGCAAGAAGTTAGGGGCTTAGAAGAACCTAAGAAAAGTATGGTCATCACTCATCAGGTTATGGTCCTCCTGGAAGTGGGAAACTCTGTACTTCATATTGTTTTTATTATTGACAGATTATATGAAAATCTGGTGTGCCAAAAAACAAGAGTTAATCACTGTCATTTCGTACGTTAAGTCGTGATATATAATAACTGTTTAAGAGATGGACAAAAATATCAATTTCAAGTTTTTCTTTTTCAAATTAAATTACCCTCTTATGGAGCCAAAACAATCTAAAAACTGTCTTACGTTAGTCACATATGTCACCAAGTCACCTATATTGAAAAAAGTTACCCTTAAGTTGGGATCGCTTTGGATCATCTTTGACGTAGATGTATCATCCTCAGTACATTATTCGTGTAAGATGGMTTCTTCCCTATMTTTTAAGGCRTGTTAACAAARAGAAATTACTGCATCATCATTCTCACACTTACATACCATATTGAGCACATAAAAATGTCCACAACATCACAAAACTTTAGTCTTAAGGTAGAAAATTCAATGACACAATCCCTAGAAAGCATACATGATACCACTACATCGCATACATTTCCTTTCCAGTTTATAATAGCCATAAATAACATGAGTTGCCATGAAGCTCAATCAAATACTYTGTAACATATYCTGATCTAATCAGGAGAACCAGTAGACAAGTCATACAGAAATGAAACTTTMAAGAATTAATCTTGAAGGGTGACAKGAATCCAATACTTTAAAGACGAGAGAACTATTTCATTTGCATATTAAAYTGCTTTAAATTACTAATCTACAATACTGCCTTTMRCTTTCAAATATCAAGATTCAGAAACATAKAAACTCTTYGACCTTAACAAATAGCAACTACAACCACTYCTATAGATAGGGATTCRGATAGTATAAAGTATAAACAATGATATGATATTCTTATCGCATACATTGAATTGWGGTTCGAATTTTGGTTTTTTTGCTCGAATTTTGCCCCTAACTTTGCTGGTTACATACTWTATTGTGTGTATGTGTATATGTTTCTCATATTGTAATCTTATYATATTGTGTGTRTATGTATATGTYTCTCATATTGTATTCTTATCATATTGTGTCTATATGTATATGTTTCTCATATGCAGATGGTCCGGTGTCGAGGTGGTAAAAATGGAAGAGGTGCTATCATTCGTACACCCCAACCATCACCAGCACCACCACCACCACCACCACAACCACAACCACTTCCACCACAACCACAACCACTTCCACCACCAGAAGCGCATGCAAGTAATGATGGATCACAACCTTCAACAACAATAGAAAATACGACACCATCAACAGGAAATGCATCAACAACTCTAGAAAGCCAGGCTACTCATGCCAATAGGGATCAACAACAGCAACAAAACATCAATGATGGCGCAACTGTGTCAGACGACACAGGTAATCCYGAGGCAAAATCAGTTTTGGACCCCGACACATTATGGTGAGTTCRTGCACTCAAAYCTTTTTCATCTATTTTTCGCTATTTAAATATGTCCTTATTACTTATCTATTTTTCTCTCTTTAAATATGTCCTTATTACAGGTTTGGCCATCGTCCTGTAGTTGATGCAGTGGCGGAGACTTCATATAAGACATACTTCAAGGGACCTTACTACAATTGGTCGGAGACTCCAGACGATATCAATTACTCATGATACAGTCCTAATGATATGGTATGCGCCACTGTTATTAATGTTAAGTAGCATGTACTCGTTAAAAAAATGTTAAGTAGCATGTAAGATTGTAAGTGCTAAGCAGTTAAGACGTTAAGTATAGGTGTACTAGTATAGTCTCATCAAAAAATTAAGTGTACTCGTATAGCAGAGGAAAAAAGGAAAAATAACAATTTTAAAAAAACAAATCAAACGGATTTTCGATCCGAAAAAATCGGATATCCAAAAAAATCGGATATCCGAAATTTTTGGATCAGATTTGGATCGAGATGTCATCAATCTGAAATTTCGGATCGGATCATATAATTCGATATGACCAGCCCTACTCATTAGCATATTTTCATAGGTAAAAACAATGAGCATATTGCTAATTTGCTATTATTCGACATAATATTATAATGGTACTCCATCTAGATTTTTTTTGTGTTTGGAAATTCCAAACTGTACCATTGTATTTTTGCAAGTTTCATTTGGTACCATTGTTTAAAAATTAATTCAAATGATACCATCATATTAGTATGCTAATTGTTTTCATAAACTAAGTTAGAGTTGTCCTAATTAAACACTAGCAGTTTTTAAGTGCACGCTATGCGTGCTTAAAACAAAGAGGAAAAATTGTTAATAATCTATATTTAAATTTGACGCTTTTTGAATTCTAATTTTTTAAAATATTGTGTCATTTTTCAATCATATTTTTTTACCATGAATGTTTTAACTTTTAAGTAGTATTAGTTTATTTAGTAAATTTGAAACCTTCATTTATTTGAAAATTTTAAAGTAGGAAGTGAATTAATTAAAGAAGGTTCAAATAGGTCAATTTATATTTACCAAAGGACAAATCAGACAATTCCTAGGGGGACACCATTGCTCCCCCCTTCGCTTGTATAATAGAGATTAACCAGGGTTCGTAATATTGAATTTTTGGTTTTTTGACCTAAATTTTAAATTAAACTTTGATAAGTGCCAAAAATGGTCACATTAAGGCACTTATTTCTCTCCTATTTTGACCTTTTTGTATGTTTTCGACATCATTTTACTAACCTTTTGGCTAGATTTTCACTTTGTATAATTTTGTGGAGTTTTAGTGGTTTTTGTAGGTTTTTAGCTTATTTTCTCCGCATTCCTATTCTTGAGCTCTTAATTGCGAGTGTTTAGCTTGTTACAAGTTGCCTTGATGTGAATTTTTTGGGTTTGTGTGTAATTACAAGTTGTCGTGCTTAGATTTTGTTAGGGTTGTTCCTAAGAGTTTGATTTTTGTACCCCTAACATCTTCTTTGAGCCATATCTTTCTGCACACTTTGAATTTGCAAGTGAGACTTTTTTTCATTGGAAAGTAGACTCCGAGATATTTCCAATGGTATATTATAAGCTGCATTCCGAGCATTAAGAGCGAAGTTACGACCGTTAAAAGTTAGGCCATTTGATTTGGAGCATGCCACCTGCACGCGCCCCACACGCGCCACCATCAGGCCTACTCCAACCTGCAGGCAAAAATTTTGGTGCGTACGCGCCACCATGTGGTTGTACACGCTAAGCCCAGCCACATGCGCCCCGTCTGTGCCCCACACACGCCACCACACGGGCCACCTGCAGCCTCCATTACAGAGAGTTTGGCGCGTACGCACCACCACTCGCGCCAAGCTCTCCCGTCTGCGCCACCACATGCGCCGCCGTCCTCTCCCTACACGCGCCGCCTGTGAGTGCCAAAATAGATTGTTTGGTGCGTACGCGCCACGTGCCGTTCGTCTTCCCCCCACACGCTCCAAGGTCGTTGACTGGCGTTGACCAACCTTTGACTTTGAATTGTGGAGCAAGCTTGAGGCAGTTTGGCACATTTGGAATCAGTAATGGCATACTTGTAATTATTTAGAAGACTTGTAATTAGTGTGATATTAATAGGATTGTGAGGAGAAAGAAAGACAAGTAAGCAATTAGAAAGTAAGTAGGAAGTAATTGGAGAGTTAGAGTTAGAGTTTTAGTTTTACATTTTTGCTTTTAGATTATAATTCAGATTTGCTTACAACGTCAATCATCTTCTTCATTTTGCAATTTCCCATTAGAGTAGAGGAGAGAGAAAATTCGATAGTGTTCTTCATTATTTTGCTTGTAGAATCTTCAATTCTTGTCAAAAATTTGCAAGTCTTATATCAATTCCATCCATTTTTTCGAGGTGAGTTCAATGGTAGCATTAGTTTTCAGTTTTGAGCAAGTTTGATTCATTTTCTTTGCAATTTTCGTTTTTCAAGTTTTTGTGGGTTTTCTTCTTGAGTTTTGATTTTGGTTTTGATTTCTTTTGTTCATATATTGAAACTAGAGTGGTTTGTGATCATTTTCATGTAAGTTTTGTTGATTTTGGTTGAGTATTGAAGTAGATATTGCATACCCTATTATTGCTTCCATACTTGTGATTTCATGGCTTTTACTTTGTTTTCCACAACAAGAAAAACATGCTCGGGCGACCGACATTAGCGACCAATTTTCGGTCGCTAACACCATTTAGCGATCGATTTTCGGTCGCTAACGTCGGTCTCTATTTTTTAGTCGCAAAAAAAAAATTAGCGATCGAAAATCGGTTGCTAAAAGTTTAGCGACCGAATTAGCGACCAATTTTTTCCTCAGGAAACCCTCCAACATTTTGGAGGGAAAAATCAATTAGCGACCGAAATTCGATCGCTAATTAGCGACCGACTCAGATCGGTCTCTAATTAGCGACCGATTTTCGGTCTCTAATTGTTTTTTCCCTCAAAAAAGTGCAATTAGCGACCGAACATCGGTCGCTAAATTCGATTTCCCTCTAAAAAAATGCAAGGAAATTGAATTTGGCGACTGATTTGCGGTCGCTAAATGTGATTTTTTTCTTTTTTTTTTAATTGTGGATATTAAACCTATTTTTTGCGTAAATGTAATATAAAAAAAATTAATATTAACGGAAAACAAAATAAATATGCAAAAATAAAATTTTTATAATAAACATAAAGTCGTAATACACGAATGATTAAACTTAATACATTTTCTAAAATTCTCTAGTGAAAATGTAATAAATAACGTACGATGGAATAAATCCAAATCCAAATCCAAATCAAATCTAAATAAGAACCACTACACTACAAAGGCTCCAGAAGCGCCAGAATCGTCTTTGCGGTCGTCGAGAGAGGCTCYATGTCTGCCGAACCCAAGAACCTCCCCCTTTCGATAGCCACCAACCGTATCGATCAAAGAAAACTTCATTGGGATCCGACGGTGACCCACTAGCCTAGGACTCAGAAAGGTTCTGATAGTACTTTTCCTGCAAATTATGGAGTTAGTTGGAAATATTTGAAATGAAAAAAAATGACATTCACTTAATAGCAGTCCAAAATCTCCTTCAAATGTGAGTTCATTTTATTTGTTTTTCTTTTTTTTCGGAGGAAAATCGAATGTTTTACTTCACGAGTTTAATTTATGTAATATCCGATTCAACTTTTAAGGTCACTTTTTCCCCTTTCTGAGAACTATGAAAACATACTTGAGCAAAGGCACTAAAGTAAGAGTCCAAAAAACAAATGAAAGAACACCAAAGATTTCTTCATTGGATTCAGAATGATGAATGTCTTCTGCAAATGTGCTCTTGAACACATCACAAAGGGATATCTCAAGTCACCATATATACTCCTAAATTTCTATTTAAAATGTGGCAAATGCAGCAAGGAAAGAGATGTTGTGACTAAAATGTAGGCATAACTTTCCAACATCGAAGTACATGAAGGGGATAGTATTTCCAAGGTCCTTATCAATGTGAAAAGAAACCAAATTAGTAATCACAATTCAAACCAAATCCCTAATGTGTGAATGAGCTTCGTAATACCTTAAGAAAAAATTGAATGGATCGCTCCACAAAAATTGCACACAAATTGAAAACAGAGAATAACGAGGAAATTTCAAGAAAAGTTGCATATTACCTACAAAACGACAAAGCTAAAACAAATCAATACCATGTAACAAAGATTTCAAGAGAAGTCAAAGTGTTGGCTATAATAAGTAATCATCAATATTAGTTAATTGTCACATTATACTTTGTATTTGAATCATTTGCATCATTAAGTTTGTATAAGGAAAGAGATAACATGGTTGATTAATCTACAAAATATTATAGTGAAGCGAGGGACTAGCTATGCACAGAGGCACATACCAACATAGATGCAAAGGACTGATGAAAGGTCTCAGCACAAGGTATGAGAGTATAACAGCCTAACTATAAACAATGTATACACTCACAAATGTCATGCCCAAAATTCACTTAAACAGAATATCTAAATGAACAGAGCTACAAAGTTTAGAAGGCTTACATTGGTGATTTTCATGTGACATCAAAGACTCGAGGCCAGAAACAGCAGTGAAAACTACAAAAGAGCACAAAATATCAGCAAAAGAAGGGGGCTGAAGAGCTATAATAACTAAACTCCTTGAGGCATTTTTTAACAGAAAATTACAATAGTTGAGTCTTCTCCCTCGTCTTTTTTGTGATAGTGTTATCTTATTTGTCGTGCCATTTAATGGGATGACACAGAGTTGCAACCCTCTACCTAATTTTGCTAACTAGTCCAAAATGTGTACTCTAATACAATTCACTCTTCAATTTGCACATTGCAGATTGGATCAGAGCTCACAAGCGAGATGAACGTGCGATTAAAAACATTTTGTTTGACGATCTTAAAATATTATTCAAAACTCTTAATGACACAATCTTATACAAACATGGAAATAATTTATACTGAATACATTTTGGTCCAACAAAAAGAACAACTTATATATATTCGAGAAATAAGAAGGAAATTATACAGAAATAGCAGGAGTAAGAAGTCATCTCCAATAACCATACAAGTCAAAGAAACCAAAATCAGCAATGCATGTGTGCAAACCTTATGTTTCTCAAGAACCATTTTAACCTAAGAATTGTTTTTTGTTTCACGGGGAATGTTCAGTTTATATGTAGATACATCTTCATCAGATGCGTGTCTGTTTGGCAAAAGACTCACTTTGGCATGTCTACATAAAGTGAATAAAGGGCAAATGTACCACCTGCAACAATTATGCAGCAGATTTACTAACTTGTTTTTACAATCTGAAAATCAATTACAGTATAATCTTATATAAAAACTGATGGAATTGTATTACTTCACATGTCATTTGCTCTAGAGAACTATGAAAACATACTTGAGCAACGAGGCACTAAAGAAGGTCCAAAAAACAATGAAAGAACACCAAAAATCCTCTTCATTGGATTCAGAATGATGAATGTCTTCTGCAAATGTGCTCTTGAACACATACAAAGGAGATATACTCAAGTCACCATATACTACTCCTAAACTTTGGTATGCTAACAACAAAACWGCTCTCCAAGATTTGTCCTAACACCCACAAAACAAAATTCCAAAATAAAGTCAGAAAATTTTGCAGATTACATTCATAACACAAAGAATTAGAATGAAATTAAATGATGGGTGCAAATTGAAACCTTGTTATTATTGGACCCCCAACAATTGGAATGAATATCCATAATTTCCGGGCATAAATTGTTGCACACAGAAGAAAAGACTTGAAGTTGAAAATTTCTGAAGTGTGATGTGAGCTTCTAGAAGAAAATCAAGATGCAATTTTTGGAAATACCCATTTCAAAATGGAACCCATATCTTCAACTTTCACTTCACCTAGGCAAACACAAACACACAAAACTATATAAATATATATAAAAATTAAAAAAATATATGTAAAGGAAAAGTCTTTTTCAGGAAAATGACCCAAAATTAGCAACTTTATGAGGAACCCACATGCCTCATCATCAACTTTAACGTCATACAAGCAGCAAAATGACTGTGTTTCTGAGCAAAAATGAAGCAGAGATAAGAAGAAGATAAACACTCATGTTCAAAATATAAATACACAAAGATAATGAAGACCAAATATCCAGTAAAAAAAGGGTATTATTATATTATACTACTCCGTATTACAGAGTGCACTAAGTGGTAGTAGCAGCATGTAATAACATGGACTTACCATTGAAAAAGGAAGAAGAATTGGGCAATTGAATTGGAAAAGCTGAAACTTTGCAAAATTAATAGTGAATGCAAGAAAGATTGTTGAGATGTGGCCATATTATTATGAGGGGAATGTTAAATGACGGCAGATTTTTGTTGTGGCACAATCACGTGAGCTAACGACAGTTGCAATAACATAAACTAATGCAGATAACTCCATGAATATTGGGGCAATTGGAGTAAAATAGCCTAGGAGATCCTCCAAATCCAAACATTAAGGGACATGAGCACATGTTATTGATATCAGAATGATGAAAAAGGTCTCTCAAGTCCTATCATTAAGCACATTATCATTCAATAGCGAACAGAAATTAATGGGCGGATTCTTCCAAGTTCAATCATTAAAACAAAGCAAGTCATCATCAGTGAAACAAGATTTATCAAATAGCAGCATCAAATCAAATACTTTAATTTCAGCTCAAAAAAATGCATATCAAGAACCATATTATACAGCTCCACAAACATGACAATTAACACGAACACTTTTGCAACATACAACTCAACTAAAACAAGCTACAGAGTACTATTAGGACAATAATGATTCTACATTGATTTCAATTAACTCACCTCATTTGACCAACTAAACAAAGATTGCTTAACCTTATCCATAACCATAGTCTTTCCAGTCCTAGGGCATCCACACACATACATATTCCCTGGTTTCCCTGCCTCCACACTAGTCTTGCAAAAGTCTAAAACCTTCTTTGATTCGTCTTCTCTACAAACAACTCCAGAGGGAGTTGTGGAAACATGCAATGCTTCTTTCACAGAACTCATTTGCTCGGAATCTATACAAGAATCCATAACAATCAATTTTATTAGCATTTCAATTCATCATTTCACCTTAATTTCATGTAGATCAGAAAATTATATACTTCATAACAAACAAGTTTCCATCAATATGACCTAATTTAGGACAAGTTAGCAAAAAAACCTGCGATATCCAGTTTGAGCAAGAAAATCTCATCGAACAGAAACACTACATTAGAATCACTAAACGTACTCATTCTCCAAATTCTTC
>SNQN01003286.1:0-16796 GCA_008642245.1 Bassia scoparia | reverse complement strand
CTATGTCGAAAAATACTATGGTGTATGACTACATGATAGACAAAGTAGAGAAAATAGATGACAAAAAATTGCAATATCATTCAATCTATTGGTAGATACAATTTTAAAGTTCAAAACTTTCTTTTCTTTTGTAATTTTGAATTGTGATTTCTAGTTTTAATTTGACAATTAATTAATATAAGGGAAATTTCCTTARGTGCCCCCGCGGTTTCAGGAACGGATCAGGTACCCATGAGGTCAGAGTATAATAGCTCACATAACCCTGCCGTTACCTTTTCTGTTAAAAAAGACTGACGCCGTTACTTTTCCATCCATTTAACATGAAAACTTAACTAATTAACCTAATTAACATCTAAAACTAACTAATCAAACGTTTAAACTAATTAATTACCTTCAACCTCCCATTGACAACCAACCATACTCCGACAATCCCACTACCATCACCACCGGCCCAAGTCACACGACCACTACACACAAGCCTAGTCACCGCACAACAACCACCACTTCTAGCCAACCCCCACCACACGATCAAACCCAGATTCTCGACCAATCGAACAACAATTCAAAGCCCAGATTCGTTCACAATTTCATTCCCAAATTCGTGCACAAATTTATTAAAAAATTTATTCATGATTTGAAGCCCAGWTTCGTTCATAAATCAAACCCAAATTCATTCATAATTCAAGCACGATTCGTTAGAATTTGGGTATCTTTAGGTCGCAATTGTTGTTGGATCGCRACGGTTGTGGTGGTTAGGTCGCGTGGTTGTGTGGCATCGGTTGGGTGGGTCGAAGGAGGAAGAAAGAGGGACGAAGGATATTATAGGAAAAATGGAGGAAGGAGGGTCAAAGGATGATGAAGGATGTTATGACGTAATTTGAGTTTGGGAAAAATGGAGGATGATGGAGGAAAGGGTTGTGGTTGGGAGTGGCTAGGGTAGTGGTTGGGGTGACGATGGCGGCGAGTGTCACTTGGTGTGGTGGCAGGGGCTGTCACTTAGAGTGTTGGTGAGTATGGGAGGTGATTAGTGAGGATGGTGGTCAATGGAAGGTTACTAGGAGTTAGGGTTAATTATTATTTAAGTATTTATTTATTTAGTTTTATGTATTTATTAGGTTGTTTAATTCATTTTAACAGTTTTTTAGGTTATTAGTTAGTTTTAACGGTGAAATAGATGGAAAAATTAACGGCAGGGTTATGTGCTCTATTAGTAGATATGTCAATGGATAGGGCCTGGGTCAGGTTTGCCTAGACCCGTTTATTTTTTGAGATCCAGACCTGACCTAGATCCGTTGGGTTTGAAATTTTTGGACCCAGACCCGGATCCTATGGTCTGACGGGTCCATGGGTCCTTACAGGGTCCTTAATGGCTCTTTCATAATTTTTTGTTTAAATCAAACATTTTAATTCAATTAATTGTTTTGCTTTCTTTTATATATTCGTATTAGTGACGACTATTGCTTAAATATAAAAATACTTCATAAAACCTTAACATATAAGAAACCATTACATATTACAAGTGTTAAATAAAATAACAAACTCAAAGTCACAACTTACAAAAAATATAATACTTAAGAAGCCAAAGAGGCAAAGACTTTTGTTTAGAAATGAAAGAAAATGTCTGTATAATTCTTGTAATAAAGTTCYGGGTTTTGAAATATATATATACATTTTATTTTATTAAATGGGTCAATGGGTCTAAAATTTCTAGACCSAGACCCTTATTTGCTAGTATTTGTCAAATTCAACCACATGTAATTAAAAAGTAAAGAAATGATTAGTGGTAATATCATGTGGACATTACCACTACTGCCATCACCTCCCTCATTCGCTTATATAATAAAGATAAGTGTTTTAAGGGATTTAATGTCTTCAAATACGAAAAGTTCTACTATTATTTAGTACTAAGATATTATTTAATTTTTTTGTGGCATATATATCCTGTTTCTTTAGACTTAATTTCATGATACTTCAGTTCAAGTCAGTCCATTCAATTTATTTCAGTTACCTAACCTGATTTYCATCTCATAAAATACTCAATCCAATTTAGTACCATTCAGTTTAAAACCATTCAATTCAATTTCAGTCCAAAGAAACAAAGTCATAATACTACGATATAACACTTGTAAGTATTAAAATTTTGTCACACTTAATATAATAGTTTTATATAAACCAAATTTTAATTCCTTATACTTCATATATTTGAACAACTTCGAACCAATGTGACTATTTTTTGGATCCACCATTGTCTGACATCAATCCCCCTATCAATTGTCGTTGTCGTTTTACATCCTTGGAGATTCTAGAAAGGGTTTTTCCCAATGATATGTYTAAGGTTTAGCGAATTTCCATTGGTATGTCTGAGGTTTTTTATTCCTATTGATATGTTTGAGATTTATGAACCGTTCCCAAATATAGTATTATTCAATTAAAAAGTAATATTTAACCACTGTAACTACCCCAAAGCACCACGATTCACCGCACAGCAAAAGCCCCAAATTACCGCCAACAACCTCCCTTAAACCGTGAGTTTTTTTAATTCACTTTCTCTCTCCGCAAACCTTTAAGGACCACTGACCATTTCCTCAACTATGCACACTATTTGAGAATTTCGCTAATGGCTTGCGATGATTCGTGGTGGTTTGGGATGGTTTCAGTGGTTAAACATTACTTTTTAATTCAATAATGCTATATTTGGGAACAATTTCTAAACTTGAGACATACCAATGGAAATAAAAAAAATTCAAGCATACCAATAGGAATTCGCTAAACCTCAGACATACCATTGGAAAAAACCCTTTTAGAAACTATGCTATTATGAACCCAACTGATGTTGATAATTATGAACCCCAACTGATGTTGATAATTGTGACACAAATCCCCCTATTCATTTTATCTTCCCCAAAGTTCAACAATATTTGGTCTATAATTTCTCTTTTCAGGTTTAAATTTAAATAAAATTTGATTTTATACATGTCACTTGATGCCTCTTCACTAATTCACCTATGATATAACCAACATTCGTTGCAAGGAGACTTTCCTAAAGTAGAATCCGACAGAAGAAATCACCCTTACGGGGCGTTTGGTATGAGGGATTATGGAATGAGAATGAAATTATTAATCCTAAATTTCTATAATCCAATGTTTAGTAGTTGAGAATTAGGTTTGAAAATGGGAATGAGAATAGAATTATTTAGCTCTTATTCCCCATGTTTTATTGCCCTAGGAGGTAGGTAATAAAATGGTGGAAATGAGATTATTTTGATGAAATGACTAAAATTTCATTACCTATTAATTGATATTATATCTTACATACCCCACTCGTGAAAAGGTAAATCGATAAATTTTCAATTTAATCCCACATACCAAACATGAGATTTCGAATTTTTTTTAATTTTATTCCCACTAATATGCCAAACAAGGAATTGAAATTATTTTACGAATTTTCACCTTGCAATTCTCATTCCCACTCCTTCCTTATATTCCTCAAATTCCCATTCCCACATGTCAAACGCCCCATAAGGAATTGATCATTATCATCTGCAAATACTGTGCTCTCTCAAATAGTCAATTGGCAGAATATTATGCTGCTGATAGTAGGCGTTGTCGTTGTGGTGAATGTATAAATTTTAAGGAAAATTTGCCAAAAAAGATCTTTAAAAAGTTTTTTTTTCTACTAAACACCTTTTTAAAAAAAATTATGTCAACAGAGACCCAAAATAAAAAAAAATTGTGAACAAGCACCTTATGGCTGTTTGACGGGTTTGACTGAAGTTTTCCGGTGTTGACCACACCGGTTTCCTTTCTTGCACTCCTTATTTTTACTTCCACTCCTTTACAAATACCCCCCCTCTCCCACCACCATCCTCTCTCTTTCTCTCTCTCTCCAATACCCCAATCTCCTCACATCCATCCTCTCCCTCTCTTCATCCTCCCTCCACTCACAACTGACCACCACCACCACCTCAAGCAACACCCTTCATTCGGCACCACCCTTCACGTTGCAACCCCCTTCACGAAGCAACCACTTCAAAAACCACCACCAACACCTAGTCAACCACACCATGCCACCCCCATAAACTCGAAACTCTAACTATCCCCACAAAACACCATCACAAACCCTAATTAATTTCCGCCACCCTTGTACCATTCGAATTGAGGATGAAGATGATTTTGAATTTGTTTTTCAAATTGTTTTTTGAATTGGAATTTTGAATTAGTAGATTTGTTAATTGTTTTAAATTGTTTCAAATTGGGGAATAGTGTCGTCGCAGTGGTGGTGTGTAGTCCGAATGTGGATTGGTGTTTAAGGTGGTGCAATGGTGGTCGTTGCAGTGGTGGTGATGTGTAGTCCGAAGGGGATTGCTCGAGGTGGTGGTGTGTGGGCAGTCCRAATTTGGGCTATTGGTTAGGGTGGTGCGATGGTGGTTAAGTTTGATTGTGATTAGGGTGGTGTGATGGTGGTCGTCGCAGTGGTGGTGATGTGCAATCCGAATGAGAGGGGGTTGCTGAGGTGGTGGTGGTGGTGAGTTGTGAGAGAGAGAGGATGAGTAAGGGGGTGTAATTAAGAAAAAGGGTGCAAAGAGGGCAATAAGGTCGGTCAATGTCGAAAACCCATAGTCARAGGCGGAAAACCACTATAAGGTGTTTGCTGGCAAAAAAAATTTATTTTGGGTCTCCGTTGACATATTTTTTTTAAAAAGTGTTTAGTGACAATTTTTTTTAAAAGGTCTTTTTTGGCAAAATTTTCAAATTTTAATCTGAACTTAGATAGAAAAACTAAAAATCTAGGAGTTCATGCCTCCTCCAATGTTGCCGGTTATTCACCAAGGAGGATATAAAGTGTATAATTGATAAAGTTTTACAAATCAAAAGTGCAAATATGCATCAGAAATAATTTAACTAGCTAATTATACTTGACAAACAAAAATATTAAGTAATAATTGATGCATACGATAAGAAGTGCGTCATACATATGAACAACATAGAAGAGTCAGTATCATAGCAGAGGCAGCAGCTCAACGAGCCCAAAGGCAGGAGAATGGCAGCAGCATATGCCAGCAGCGTCGCAGGTGTAGCAGCACAAACCAGGGGCATCAACGTATAGCAGGGCACCAATGTATAGTAGGGCAGCAATGCATAATAGGGGCAGCAGCAACGCACTATCTAGGTTTTTAAGCACAAAACACCCAAATTTTTAGCAGTTACCAACAGTTAAAGTCCTCATTACTAGCAACTATAAAAACATCAGCACCAATTCATTCTAAATGAGACAACAACCACAACATCTAACAATAATAAGACAGCCCATTATTAAGAGAGGGTGAGGGTGAGGGAGAGGGAGAGAGAGAGAGAGAGACTGCAGGGGGGATATAAGTATGAGATTCTACAGCTTGACATACAGATGATCAATATTGAGAACTTCGAGGTAGATTTTGTGAGAAAAGTCAATTTATAATGCTTAACATACTGCTCAAATCAGATTAAAGTATGCTACAAAAAAATTTCAAGAGCAACTAAAGTAGCGGATGTTGTTTAAAATAAAATCTTTATTTTTMTGGGAAATTTCCTCATATACCCTGACGTATTCGAGTTACCACATATTGCTCAATTGCCCTTATGACTAACGGCCGTTAAATTTCCATCCATTTAACCACTAAAACTAACTAAATAACTAATTAAACACTTTAAAAAACTAATTAATTCTAAAATTTAAACTAATAAACTCCAAACCCACAATAACCCAGCCACCCACGACCACCCCCGACAACCACTACCTCATTCAAGTTAACCCACGCACCACCTCCCTCAACCACCGCAAATCCGAACCAAACCACCTATGCAACCTACAACCACCAAATCGAACCACTCACGCAACCCACAGCCACACACTCACGCAACCCACAACAACCAACGCACCAAGATTTCGACCAAGATTTGAAAAGGAAAAGGGAGGAGAGAAGAATCCGGGTTGTACTTCGAACACCAACCCACGACCTAGATTTTGAATTTRAAGAATTATAAGTATATAATTTGGAATTTAGGTTGTAGTTGAAAGCTGCCATAAGAAACGACACATGGTTTTAAATAAAGATTGGTTTTTTATTTAAATTTCCCCTTCTTTTCTAGGGGGTTTTGATTTTGTTGGATTCATGGAAGAGGGATCTTTTTAATTCTTACATATGTTTAAATTTCCCCTTCTTTTTAATTCTTACACATTGGGTGATTTGGGAAGCTTTTGATTGAGTAAAAAAATATGGTGGTGTTGTGTCTTAAAAAGAAGGAAGAAAGTGCAGAGGGAGGTGTTGGCAGTMTTGTTTGCTGAATGTGTGTGTACTGAATGATGAGTATAATTCCAAAGTAATTAAAGTTGGAGCAGATTGGCTGTAGAACACAGAGATGAAGGCAGAAAAGGGAGAAGAATGGAAGAGAGAGAAGAAGGTGAAGAAGTAATTAAATTTAAAGCTAACGGAAACTTAACTGCCGTTAGTCATAAGGGCAATTGAGCTATTATACCCTGATATCTCAGGAGTACATGAGGTTACTCGAAAACAACAGGGGTATATCAGTTATTAGGCCTAACATTAGGGGTATATGAGGAAATTTCCCTATTTTTATTCTTAGTAATAGTGAAACATATGTAAGAATTAAAAAGATCCAACATGATAAAGTAACTTCTAAATTCTAATTCACAGTGAAAAAATCAGTCAAATTTCAGATCAGACTCCAGATCCCCATGATGAATTGATGACGAAGAAAACATGGATTTAAAACTGATTTTTTTTGGCAGTAGTTGGTGCCCTTGTTTCAATGGTATTTTGATTTGGGGAAACCCGGATAGTTTTCAGTAATAAACAGACAGAAGTCAGAATGTTACTCTCAAAAAAGAGGACACAAGTCAGAATGAAGCACCACTTTTGGTTTAGATAAAAACATTTTATATTAAAGGGAAGAGGATGATGATACCTTCAATGGAGGGTACTACGAGAACTTGAGAAGGGTACAGCCAAGCAAGCAGTAACAGCAGTGAAGCAAGACAGCCAGCAGCAACAACGGAAGACACAAAAAAGCAGAAGCAGCAGCAGCAGCGACAATACCAAAATGAGCCAAAGCAGCAGCATCGCAGCAGTACAGCGGCAGCACAGCAGAACATTGATAGAGCTTACACAAATAAATGCAAAAAAATTGCATTAGATGCTATACTCAAATAAGACATGCTCATCTAGCTAAAAAACTTTATGCATATTAACACTGGTTGAATGTCTAATTAAGTTACTGCCAAAATTATATGCTTCCTCAAATCAGCAAAATTAGATTATAGTTGTCTGATTTAGAGTACAGTCAGATGACCAAACATTAGACAGGTTTACAAGTAGTCAGATGGTTTAAAAGGGAAGTGCATAACTACTAGCTTTTGCAAACATAGTAAATTTTTTTATAAAGTGGTGAAACATGTAACTTCAAACTTATAACTAGGTGAAGGTTGAATTACTTAGACTAAACTTAATTGTACACAAACATGTAAGCATGTTAGCAAGCTTTGACAAGAGCAGTTTCTTGAAGCTCAATGTCATCCAAACAAATGACACATACCCCATCATTTTCCGTTGTGCTAATTTCTTCCTATTCCAATCACATTTCAAATTTTCACACAAGCAAACCCTAACCCAAAAAATCCCCAAAAATTAGGATTGCTTTAATTAGTGTAACTGTGTAAGAAGCCCTAATCGGAGAATGACCCAGATGCCAAATTCCCAAATTGAAATTTGATTAAAGACAAGAAACTCTAATCAAACAAACAAAAAAAAACCATAAACCAAAATCCTCAAATTGAAATCGAATTCATACAAAGAACCCTCATCAACCAATAACCCAAAACAACTACCCAACATCGAAATCTGAACAATTAAGTGACCAACCCCAGAAAAGAAAATTAAAAAGCAAAGAATAAAATTGACATAGCCATTGCTCGGCTGTGGGACTGACCGTGGTTGGGGTACACTTTGCTCAACTTCGTTCGTTAAGACATGCGTACGGTCCTTGACCTTGTTCGAATTAGGAACAAACCTTAAAATTTTAACAACAATGTATGTATAAAAGGCCAATAAAATTGCCTTCTGTGATATGTTTTGTCTATGTAGTCCTYCAAAATGGAGTGATAATCTGATGTTTAATTATAAATCAGGGCGCAGCCTGACAGAATCCACACTCTGCCTTGTTGGTTCARCATAGATAAATAAATAAAAAATATGCCCTATAATAGCCAGTTTCGGTGTTATACTTCAGCTTGAGAAACCAGGAAACAGCAAATGGTAAAAAAACTACAAGATGTCAGCAATGAGCTTTCAAATGCACAAAAAATAGCAAGAATCGGATTATGGAAATCATAAACAGGTATGTTATAACACTTAAAGTAATGACCATATTAATCTTTCATGATATACAGGAACTTGTTCAGATGCAACATGACATACGTTTATTATGGGCCATTATATGATTTCCTAGTCCAGAATGTATACCTAATATTCTTTTATAAAACACTTGTGCCATCTGATGATCCAGGCAATATTGTCTTTGATAATTTATCCATCCAAGGCCTAGTATGTCCACTGCGAAGTGAAGGAATTTTCTGATGCCAAAAAACAAAAAATGATAAGTSGTCTGAATATATCAGTCATTAAAGCAACAAAATAAGGAACTGYTGCAATTGAACTGACAGGTGAAACAGTCATTTAAAAGAATCTTTTCAGAAAATTTCAACATCAGGTTGTCAAATTGGAATTGCACTTATATTGTCACGTTTCATTAAGAGCTTCGCAGTTAAAAAAATAATTGTCAATAACATTTAACTCCAATGGGTACAAAGCATAATGTGAACACAAATGTCCTCAAAATCCAGGTTAAATTAGACATACTTAAAAAAGATTTGACTTTAATACCACACCCTCATACATAGGAAGAGCAGAAAATACACGCAGTGAAAACTATGATGCTGAACTAAAAATATCAACAAAGAGAAATTTACAGGTTCTTTAAATCGAATTCACATTGTTTGATAGTTCCACAAATTACTGTTTAATTACTTTAACAAGAAACTAGTAATATTTTCATTTTGATTCAGCCACACTAATGGAGAGTGGCTACGGGAGTGTTGTGCGATCGAAGCATCCCTCTAAAGTTAAAGGGAAAATTCTATAGGACTTCTATAATACGATTCTTGCTATTTTTTGTGTGGTATAGAATGTTGGGCCTCCAAGAAGGAGCATATTCAAAAGGTAGGGCTCATTGAAATGTGGATGTTGAAATGGATGTGGGGAACACTCTACGAGATCGAATAAGAAATGAAGTTAAGATATTGCAAGCAAGTTAAGGGAAAACCGCTTGCGTTGGTTTGGGCATGTAAGACGGAGACCTCGGGGCACCGRTGCGAAGAGAGAGTGGAAGAGTGGGATTAGGGAGATTTTAAACGAGGAAAAGGGAGACAAAAAAATGACTTGGTGGGAAGGAGTTAGAAAGAATTTGGAACAGTTGGATTTGCAGGAGTCAGGAGTCAGGAGTCAGGAGTCAGGAGTCAGGAGTCAGGAGTCAGGAGTCAGGAGTCAGGAGTCAGGATCTTGATCGTAGGGAGTGGAGGAGAAAAATCTATGTGGATGACCTCCCGGAATAATCACTTTTGGTTCATGTTAGCCAACCCCACATATGGGATTAAGGCTCTGATTGAGCCACATTAATAGTATGCATTGCTAACACAAAGAACTAGAAGAAGCTTAGTGAATGAGCTTTGTTTCCAAAGGAAAGCACAGATAAATTCACTATAGGGACATTTGGTTCAACACTAAGGAAATGGAAGGAATAAACAAAGGGTTAGGAAAGGAAAGAAAAGCAAATCCCTTTGTTATTTGTTTAATAACATCCTCCTACTACTTCCACAAAACACCAACAACCACCAACACCTTCCTCTTTCTCCTATAAAAGAACCACAAACCCTCAATCCCATAATCACCACTAACAGTGATTCTTCGCTGCCTCCCTCCCTCTCCCTCTGTCTCTTTTTGGTTAGGGTTTCGGGTGGGTGTGGGGGTTGGTTTCGTGGTGGTGGGTGCTGGTGTGGGTTGTTTTTGTGGGGGTGGATGC
This sequence comes from Bassia scoparia, assembly GCA_008642245.1. Lineage (NCBI taxonomy): Eukaryota > Viridiplantae > Streptophyta > Magnoliopsida > Caryophyllales > Amaranthaceae > Bassia > Bassia scoparia. The sequence goes on along the minus strand of SNQN01003286.1, from coordinate 6,662 downwards.
TCATGGGGGTTGATTTCGTAGTGTTGGCTGGCTAGTGCGATGTGTTACGCAATTGTGGGTGGTGGCCTTCGAGGGTAGTGATGGTGGGTAGGGTAGGGTTRGGTGATCAAGGTTGTAGTTATGGTGGTCAAGCTTGGCCATGGTTAAGACTTAAGAGGGAAATGGGGGAATCTGGTAGAGGGAAGCATGACCAGGCAAGGAAGAATATTGAAAAGGAGCACCAGTCTTTTCATTTCAATCCAGCAGGGGTATTCCTCAATTCCACAGCCAAGCAAGAAAACGGCTTTAGTGACGAATGGGGGAATGGGAATGATTGTTTTGAGTGAACAAACATAAAAAAAAAAGGGAATTCAAGCTGTTGATTCCCTTTCCTTTTCTTGATTCCCCAAAACCAAACAGCCCCTAAAGAGAGTTTACTCAAATTTACCTAGAATGAAATAGTGAGTTAGTGACAAGAAAACCAATACAATGACAAGGTTTGTTACCTGCACATAGAACTTGCACATTCTTAAGAGATTCAAGACCTTGTGGCGATCAAATTTCACTTTCTCAATTTCGCAGTTCAGATCTGACATGAAGATTAACAATTAATTGAAGCAATAAAAGTTAAAATTCTTAACAAAGAGCAATTAGAAGTATAAAAGCAGCAATATTGAAATATCACGTGTCTCTACAGCAGGGGCACAAGTAAAAAAAGAAAGCATGCAAAAATAGTCARCTGACACACATGATTCGAAAAGTTGTATATTTGTATAGCAACGCAATATCTGGGACATTTCTAAGAGTTAGAGAAAAACATCCTGAAGCGTACAGCACAAACCATAGCTTATCCACCAAATGCAACATAGGAGTAACAAAAATAACATTGGACCAAGTTTTACATCGTTCATTATAGATCACGGTACCACTGATTTGCTTTCAATAAATCCTTTAGGTTAAATCCTAGTAATAACCACTTAACCAGAAAATTTACTCGAGAACAGAAAATATACAAGATGGACGTACGTTAGAGAATTGTGTCAACTATAAACATTGGATAGAACTGAGATCCAATTGGAATGGTGAGCCTTTTTTAAGGAGTTGAATAGTTATATTTTCGATTGAACTATAATCAGGAATTCATTTCAAGATTCATTAAGAATCACATTACTGGTTTGTTTTATTGATTTAATACACCAGTTTAATTGTTTTGCTGCTAAGACATCAAACATGTACTGGATGACTCAATGTTCTAGGAGTTCAGTTGGAATTTACAGCCTTATGGCTGCAGTCTGCAGATAAATTGTTATGAAAGCAGAATTTTGGAAGGAATAACAAAAACATCTTCTTAATTGTACTCTTGATAACGATTATGCAGGCCACATTCATAGGCACATAGCCATGGCTTATAAGATATTCTACAAATTTCACTATTAAGATTTTGATGTATCACATATTCACATTTATTCTGCAATGCCTAGGAAAGGTTACAAGTCTTACAACTCCCTCTGTCTTTTTGAACTAGCTACACAACCCATCATTAACAACAACAAGCCAAATAAATCATGAAAGACCTTAAACATAAAAGTGTTCATAAGATTGGATTAAATCGGTTGTGATTTAATTGTCATCAACAGCTACAACAAAGCAAAAAAAAAAAAGAACTATTCATGCAGTAGCGATTTTCGAGTAGACAAGAGCTCCAAAAAGCCCACTTACCGGGATATAAATCAAGGTAAGATTTTCCCATATGACCCGGCCTGTCAGACCCTCCACTACGTGATTCCCTGTGAGTAAACACAGGCTTCCGAGTAGACAAGAGCTCCAAAAGATCATCAAACTCCTCTTGGTCATAAGGTTTTCTGAGTTGATGATGTAGTTCTCTCCAGTATGCCTCTTCCTATATGAAAGCCGGAAGATAAGAATGCAAGTAAAATAGAACTAAAAGGTACCTGAAAAAATTCTACGTGATGCTGAATATAGCTAAAAGAATACTTACAGGAGATCCTGGAATTGGCATGGGTGGTTCTATAATCGATGTCGAATCACTTGTCTCTGCCTCCAGTGGTTCAAGTTCAACATCAACCACTTCAACATTTGTTTTCTGTGGATTAGTGCTTTCATAATAGATTCGATTATGATCTCTATATTCAGAGAACACATGCTTTCCTTCGATGTGCAAGTGATCAATGAAGATTCCATAATTCTCATCGATAACAGGCCTTTTTTTCAAAAAATCAGAACATTTAGAACCTGATTTCTTGTCAACACCATCCACGCCTAAGCTCCTATACTCCCTAATAACACCATTMATTCTAGATGTTAAAGCTCTCTTTCTCCCCTTCATCCCATCACGATGACCACTCCTAGAGTCCGAATTTCTCATGTGAGGCTTCCGATCACCAACTGCATCTACGCACCTCCTCTTCAACTCGCCACCAGAGTCATTCTTGGCAACAGCATCTTTCCTYACAAACTTCAGATCATCATCATGAATCAATTTTCTCTTCTGCTGAACATTAGAACCGATACTCATTCGTGCAGTTCTCCTCTTAATTTTACCAGCCGGATTACTCTCCTCTTCATAGATGATCGGTGACAACACACCATTCTCCAATGACACACCACATATATATGCAGTCCCGTGAGCCTTCAAATTTCGCAAAAATGCCAAATAAATAGGATCATCAACTTCTTTTTCTTCTCCTTCCTCATCAAGTTTGGCATCCCAAACAGTATGTATTTCATCCAAAAACGAAGCATAGCTTACATCCACTCTACCATTTTCAGCTTCACAAAAGGCTTGACCCCTTAGTCTTTTCTCCCCCACAACGCTCATTTCCATGTCTAAAAGAAAATCAGCACCTTTAAACTTATCCACATCCCCAACCATTTCGCCTCCGTTCATCCCCCTCGGGTTTCTCAAAAGCCTAGCACCCCCAAAATCACAATCTCACGCATACAACAAATTAAACCGAAAATGAACCCAGAACACCAACAAAATCACACTAAAACACTACACTGTAATTGAAACTACACAAAAGATAACCTTACTACTTCCTCAAAATGATCAGAAACCCCTGATTTGAGCTATTGCGCATTTCATCAACGACAAAGCCATGAAACACCCTCAATCAGCCAAAATCACTCGAAATTTGCAAAAATTAACGACAATTCCTGAATTCCTGACCAATTAACCACCACATTTCAAAAAAATAAAAATAAAAATAAAAATCCAGCAATTAGCATCGAAAATAAATTTCAAAAGAAATGCATGCAGCCATGCAAAATATGCAATTTCAGATAAACTCCAATGATTCAATTCGACAAACAAATTTCGTCAATTTCTTAACACTTGGAAGATATCAGAAATTGTAAACGAGCAACTAACCTGTTTAAAGAGAAGCTCAGTTAGGGAGAGTGAGAAGAGAGTAAAAATTGACAAGATTTATGACAAGTCTAAGAGTTAGATATAGGCGATTAAAACAACAGAGAGTTTTTTTTTTTTTTTTTTTTTGTGGGTGGGGGGATTTGCTACAATTGCTAGGTTTTTAAGTGACAACTGACAGTCCCCTAAAAAAAAGTGACAAGTGACAAGTGACAAGTGACAAGTAGATTTTATAACCCGAGACATATAATATAACTAGTCTTTACTCTTTAGCCCGTGTTAAACAGGGTGAATATTTTAATTAAAAAATATATAACAATTGTTATAAAAAATTAAAATGAATCTAGTTTACAATAAATTTATTATGCATCCAAGAAAATTACGTGATTTATTAACCACTACCTCTTCAATTCAACTGCTTTAATTGAATCACCCAACATCGTCTCTCATCTTTTCATCACAAAAATCAAACAATAACATCCAAAACCCTAAGCTTCGACTCTCTCTCCTCAATTTCCTCCATTCACACATTGTTTCGATTGATATCGATCTAATTTACAATAAGAATCAATATTCTTGAGTTAATTTGTTTTTATCGACATTTCATCAATATTGTCACGCCAYTTTGTGTATGATTTTGATTCTCAACAAACAAACAAATGATATTGTTAGGCCAATCTGCTATAGTTTCGGATAATATTGATCATGATCAAGATAAAAGATCACGAAGTAGATGTAAATCATGRYAGTGCAGGTGAGACGACTTTCTACACACAATTATTCACACTAGATGACATCGGAGCAACAGTTGGTGGTGGATTTCGGTGAGTTGCATTTCGTTTGCATGTGGTAAAATTTGTGTGTGGAGTATATTATAGCAGGTAAAAATACACTATATGATCCTAATAAATTAAATTATAATAGGATATAGAAGTAGTGAAATACATTATATTATAATAAAATATATTATAAAATATAATGTAAAGTATATATAATATGATGCAGAAGTACATAATATCTTATTAAAGTACACAATATAATATCACATACAATATAAGATATAAGTTATATGATATAAAGTGCATTATATCGTATAAGTACACTATATCATTTATAAGTATATAATATACACATAAGTAACAAATTGATAAATAATGAGATAAAATAAAGTATATTTACGATGTAATAAAATACACGATATCATATTCAAGTACGGAGTAAACACATATCATTTACAAATATATCATTACACACAATATATGATATAATGTAATATGTTTAATATAAAAGTACGTACATTATATCATAGTGGATAAAGTAGACAATATATTTACAAATACATTATATATATGACATATAATGTAAAGTATATTTTATATTTGTGACGAGAATGTAAGTATATTATATGATATAAAAATACATGATATCATATTAAAAGTACACAATATCATTCACAAATACATTATATCATTACAATAATAAAGATAATGTAAAGCATATTAAAGTACACAATACCATTCACAAATACATTATGTCACATCTATCAACCAATATATCAAGACGATTATAAGATATAATGTAAATTAAAGTATTTATGATATAAAGTACACAATTATATATAAAGTACACAATACATTCACAAAATAATTATATCACACACATACATAAGATATTAGATATAATGTAAAAGTACGTATATATTGGTTAAAAGTATATGATATCATATAAAAGTACACAATATAATTCACAATTACATGATATCACATACAATATACGATATAAGGTAAAGTAAATTACTGGATATGATATAAAAGTACATAAATCATATTAAAGTACACAATATCATTCACAAATACATTAATCACACACATAAGATATAATGTAAAGATATAGAAGCACGCTATATTTAACAAAAATATACTACGATGGGAGAAACACATTATATAATATGATCTGAGAAAGTACGCCTCGTAAGCAATATCTTGCAATTAAAAGTACATAATATGTTACAAAGGAATACAAACGTAATATTACTACCGTTGCCAACGCACGATGCGCGCGGTGCCGGACGGTGTGTTAAACAAAAATCTACAACTAGGAATGATAGATTGTAAATATTAGATATGTTATTTGTATTATAATGGTTCAATACTAAAGCACAAACACTAAGGTAGAAAGCATAAACAACTAAGCTCAGCTAATTATCTAAGCCATTTCTATCTGAACTCTCAAAAGTATTCCAGTAAGAACTTAGAAATAGTTCAGTATCGATCATAATTAATCAAAAACAACTACTATACATCCAAAAAACTTGTTCTAAAAGATGCTATCTTTGAAGTCAAATTATGAAACATGCACTGCTCATCTAGTGGTGTATCCATCAAACTCGACAATGCCAACATTGTGCTTGCAAGATCTTGAAGCTGTAAATCATATAGCCACACATTAGCATCTGGCCTAGGAAATGGGATTTAAAACAAGTAAAATCTGCATTAAATAAATACTTAAATAGTATCTGCCCTATTCTAAATAATAAAAAAAGGAAAAAAAAATCCAAAAACAAAACGAGATTCATGGTTTCCAAATCTATTTAATCAACACAACTAAAAAGCGACACCATTTCATTGAAAGATTATGATCTTTGACATTGAAACAATCCACGATTACGCTCTTAACGAGTTTGATCCATTTTCATTTGCATATCTCTATCCTGCGAACTCCTACCTCCCAAATCAAGCCTACTTGATGTGAAACATTCAACGCATAAACAAATGCAGCAAACTAAACAAAAAAGAATAAGTTTGCAGATATTCTTCAAGCTCTATTCTTCAATAGCAGCACTAACGATTCAATCTAGAATTCGTATGCTTAGTAACCTTATACAGCAACATTTTTATCCATAWAATCATTGTAAATTATYCAGCCTTTCAATTTATACAAGAAAGTTATCCGTTCTATGTGTAGCCAGCTAGTGAGTGGGCACATGAGGCTACTCTTTAATCTTAATGAAACTCATAATAAATATGGGCAATTTTTTGCATCTAATGATCTGTTAAAACTTATRCTATATATAAAATATTAACCTTTATACTGTTATGCTTGGTAAGTATGGTAACCTTTTATAAAAACAAGGAAACCAAATCAATCTCATCAAAATCAACAAGAAGTGAAATATTGAAACTTAGAAATCATYAGGAATTTAAATTAGAGTTTTGCGGTCTGGAAATGTTCTCTGTTTGTTTTGGATCATTTCTAGACTATAAGTCTATAAACCATGCTCTAATAGTTGTTATCT
>SNQN01003285.1:40781-62947 GCA_008642245.1 Bassia scoparia | reverse complement strand
CCCAAACAAACTCACCCACGTCTATCAACGGATACCCTAACAATGATGTTTGGACCTACGAGTATCACGTCTGGATGACTGCTTCCTGCCCACTGACGCAAAACTGGCAGAAAATAGAAAAGTCAAGGCCCGCAGACCACTAATAGTCAAGCCCTCCTCATCATCCATGTCATCATCTTGAATACGCCACCAGGAACAACCCACCTACATCACAGCTTCTCCACTCGCAAGTATCTACCAACTTCTTCAGAACTGACAATACGATCTTTTGCGGTACAGTAGCTTGGTTTATTATTCCAGTTCTCAGGAGATAATCCAAAGATAACTTCCATCAACAAATCTGTCAAGCAACATGATATTTGCGGAACACTTAGAAATACAGGAATTACTACTTTAACTACAATTAGAATTAATTATCCTGCAAAATATGAGCGCAACAATCATAGGGGATGTAAGATACTTTTTCCAAGTCATCAAGCAAAACATCTCTCCCAACAAAGTAAGGAGCGTAACGACCAACCTCGCATTGCTCAAAACAGCAAATACAGCCAGACCAAAATTTTCCCGACTTTGACGGGAGAGATTAATGCAAAATAAGCAAAAAATAAATTCCTCCTAGAGATCACTAATCTACCATTTTCTAAGTGTCAAACATCAATCTCATATAAATCAACTTCGTGGCCAAACACAATTAAAACGTTCGTTCCTCACTCCACATAAAGTTTTCAACAAAATATAAAAGAATTCTAATACGTCAGGCGCAAGGAGTTCCATAGGCCAATCAAAATCGCATTAACTCTTCAGCAATGGTGTAATTTCATTATTATTTAAAGCAAAAGGAATGGGCGAGATTCCAAAATTTATAGCGCAAGTAAAAAGCAATATCAATTTCACAACCTGAGTCAGACAAAACGCCAATGATGTCACGAATGTCGCTTGACCGCTAGAGATCACCGATCCATATCCAGAGCGAAATCAACCTTGCTAGCCTGCCTAATCGAATACTTAAGAACAAAGTTTAGGTTTGTAGAAAAGAGACGTGAGTACGGTTTTCAGGTGCAATAATCCCAAAACCTACGTCTATATTTATAAACACTCAAAATTGAGCCGAAATACCTCAGACCTACTATATACGCTGGATGGGCGTAATACGCTGGTCAGAGCGTTATATACGCTCCATTAGCTATATACGCGCATTGGCCGTACAAAACTCCTAGCCAACATCCTTCTAAATACGAAAGTAACGCAAACAGAGCACCGTTATATAGCTACTCAAGAACGTATAACGCAAGGACTCAGCAGAACTCGAAAATACGACTCCTCAAGACCGCGTATATACGCTCCCATATAACGGCCATGTTTGCTCATTTCGATCCTATTCCCTCAATTTAAGGCAATTCCCTGCCTATTTTCAGCCATATTGCAATCCAGGACAATTGTATACGCTAATCAATGCTTTCACCACGACTCAAACGACTCCGTAGATTTCCATTTAGTTTGTTTGTTTTTGGAGGAATTCGTGCCTCAATGAGTCGCATGCAAAAACACATTACATATGCATAAACACGTACATACATGCAAACACAAACACATAAACCACCAACACACACCATGCATTATACATAAGTCTCAATACATGCAAGACACAGCTTCATACATTCATAAATAATTTGCATATATACAACCGTAGTTTCCACACAGGCTAAGTGTTCCATAATTACTGAAATGCACTCCCGTCCCCTACCACCATGAACTCATGAAGCGATACCACGAGGCAATAGATTCTCGAGACATGACAGGATTTCACCTTTAGGAAGGTAGCCCATAATGCATACTTACACAAACAGCTCTAGATACATCTAACGCCTTTCTGTATGAAACTCACATCCATAAGCAAGCACACAGACCAAGCTTTAAACTTGGCACCTGCACACACATCATCTTGGGCTTCCAGAATTCCAAAACACTTTCGGGTCTACGATTCTCCCACTACAGAAATCCAGCACAGCATCCTTCGGTCTACGATTCCCTACAGAAATCCAGCACAACCCATCATCGGTCTTGGAATCTTCTCCCGCTACAGAATTCTCAGCACATCTTCTGTCTTGGAAATCTTCTCCCGCTCAAGAAGTTCGCGCATTCTTCGGTTTAACTTTCTCCGCACCAAAATTCCGCATACACACATAACATTTTTCCCACGCCTATACGAATTCATCGCTATCCGATGTTGCTTACGCAACGTTCTTTCCCGAAAAGCCCAGTCGAACCCTAGAAGGGCAATACATCACAACTCTCCCCAAAAGCACAAGTCAGCCGTGGAACTTTCCGAAGGAACGATGCGCTTCCACGAACATACATTACTTCTTCCCGAAAGCCAAGTCAGCCGTGAAGCTCATCAACATCCCATTCTCTTTCCGAAACCAAAGGTCAGACTAGGGAATCACCTGAGGACAGCGCTCCGAAGTATTATCACCTTTTTCTTCCTGAAAATCCAAGGCAAGCCGTAGGGAAATTCTGAAGAATCAGCCCATTCCGACAGAGTCCGATCATCATTCTCCGAAACCAAGTCACCGTAGGAAAAACCACCAGGATCCAGTCTCCAAGGCCCATAACACCGCCATGGCGCGCGACGTAAACTAACATTTGTTTCAGTACCGAAAAAGGTAACTCAGGTCGCAGAACGTCTTGGAGTTGCTCTCCGTCCAGAATCGAATACTTTACTTCGTCTTTTACGGGGAGGTGAAAACTATTTATTTTTCGGGTTCTCTTCAGACTCATCAAGTGGGCTTCTGTTACACCTGAAGAACTGTTCTCCCCAAGAATGATAATCCGTGATGAGAAATACCGTCGTCTCGCGTTGTTCTCGAATCAGAAAAGATGCGTTGATCACAAGTTGGAAAACGTAGGGTATCGAACTATTGAGCAAAAGTCAAAGACAAGGCAAAATATTTTCTTTCGTTCTCAAAGTTTTCAAAGTTTTCAAAGGTTCTCAAACAGCTAACCTGCGATTCTCATGCTTTTGTCAATCAGGTCCGCTTCACATTTTCTAAACGCGCATATATTTTTTAAATGATTTTTCTGATTTTGTCTATGATTTTCCTGATGAATTTGTCAATGTTAAATACCAGAATCAGCAGCAGAAGATACAAGAATAATTAAAAAAATACTCCAAGAGTTACGGAACTTCAGAACATTCTAAAATCCTTGCTTGAGAAAAGGGGGTCTAGTGCGTCGATCAAGGGAATGCAGATATGAAAAGTCGGAGGAAAGTCAATATTCGAGGTTTTGTGACAAGAAGATACGAAATCGGTGAGCTATATACGCAGAACGCGGACGTATATGACCTCACCAGGAGTATGATACGCTCCCAGCGTGCGTATATAGCGCTCAACTTCATGCCAAAACGTATTGGATAGAAACGCGCAGTGAGCTATATACGGCCAACCTCTATATACGCTTCATCCTGAGCGTATATACGCAGGTTGAGCTTACGTTTCCTCTGCCATAAATATGCTCTTGCCGTGCTCAGTCCATCACCACTTCATATTTCATACGCATTACGTCTCTCTCTCTCCTCTCTAAAACACATTTCAAAACACATTACAAGCTTCGTTTACTTCAAAGCATCGATTTCTTTCGATCAACAAGGCCGATAACAAAAGGTTGAATTCTGAGATACTCACCAATTAATCTCTCTCTCACTTTCTTTATAATTTACTAACCATGTTTGGAGTTTTTAAAATAATGTAAAATCAATAGAAACTCACTTTTAAGATGTTTGTAAACTAGTGTAGGGTTTCGCAATGTTGCAAGATTTCTGGTATACATTATTCATTTCATTATTTTTTTCATTGTCAATATAACGAATTCTTTTCTTGTTATAGCATTGAAGCAAAATCCATTGCGCTCGTATATCAAAGACTCAACCATTATTGTCTTGGTTTTCAGGTAGCGATGTCAAGGGCAAGACCGTTCATTGCGTTACAAACTAACTTGTTTTCTTGCCCAGATCTTGGTAAGTAGTGCATAACTGCAATTTATGCAGCTTCATCTATGCATATTGTCATTATTGTATACTTTGTATTATGATGTTTTTGCTAAACAAAACCGGATTATGTGGATCACTTTAAATCAATTAAACTATGACAACCTTTTAGCACCGTGTTACATATTAATACCAAAGTAGCGTCACAATTTCTAGGTAGTAGCCTTGGCATAATATAACACACTCTTCTATGTGATTAATTTTAGTTGTCTCGCTCTAAAGGTGCTAAAAAACCGTAATTACTGTGCATTACAAAATCATATAACTGAATTCATGAGACCGAATAGAGCCGCTACATCTGGCGAAATTGCGGTTACAGATCTGCATTCGTACCATGACCCGAACCCACGACTGTACTATTGGGACGCCATTATTTGCACCAACGTTCGCGTCCGTGAATAACCTCTTCTAAGCCGGTGCGACTCCCCTCATTCGACCAACATACGCCCAACGCACTCACCGTGCGTTTCCGATTGCTCAAGCCACGTAAAATCACCTCGATTAGTACCAAGCCGCCGCGCCTACTCGCCCTATACGCTCGAGGCCCGGCACTCCTACAATAATCTGACTTTTGAGGGCAGTCTAGTGGCCAGGTCGTCAGCTGCGGTTTTATCTCTGGGAGCCTCTGTGATTCTGAACAGAGAACTCGAGCTGTTCTGCTACTTCCAGGTATGCTGCACTTGGAACTTTCGGCGCCTTTCTTTCTTCTGGCGTCCGAGCAGACGTCATTCCAATACGCTTTATATTTGTCTCCACTCTTAGCGTAGTTCTACGCAATCAAAGCTTCGTACTCGCTTCATTGTTGTCTTTAAATATTGCAAATGTACGCTTGGACTTCTTGTCCTCCGTGCGCGACTTCACACTGATACCAACGGACCCCCAGTTGGAGAGCGTCTACTACTCTACATGTCCCAGTTGCCCTAGCGTTATCCTGTTCCTGTGCGCTTCGCTTCCGTTTCTTTCCAGTCAGGATGATTCTGCCACAAAATCGGCCTAGGCTTGAGATTTATTCGTCTTCGTGGTGCTATATGATTTTCAGTCCTACACAAGGTTGCTTATGTATATGCACCCCTTGCCATTTGCCGTCCGAATGCTCGTTGCTAAGCACAGCCTCCGGATATTCCTTACCACTAGGGCTGTATGTCATATGTCGCCGTTTCTTAGATGCAGTTACGACGCTAACCTAAGTTTTCCAAGCAAGGAGTACCGCTTTCTGCTCTAAGATATTTTGCTGAGTATTATCGAGCTTGCTTTCAGCTTCGGTTAGACCACGTCCCGCTTGATTGCTCTCCATAATCATACTGCGCAACTCACTGTTCGCACTTTCACGGAGGAGTTCATTAGTCGTTTCAATTCTTGAAGGCACTTCGTGGTATATCCATTGCAAACTCTATTTTTCAACAACATTGTTAAAACAAGTGCATTATCTGTGACCTCGAGTGAACGTTTAATGCAGCACCCGCTACCGGTTAATTCTTATTGTACCTCTTTCAGATTGGTCGGGGATCTGATGTTGACCACCGCTTTGACTTGATCTGGGCACGCCTCTATCCCACGTTGTGTGACAATGTAACCTAGGAACTTACCTGCATGGACTCCGAACGAACATTTAGTTGGATTTAATTTCATTCTGTGTTTTCGGAGTACCTGGAATGTCTGTTGCAGGTGGGTGATGTGGTCGATTGACAGCTTCGATTTCACCAGCATATCGTCAATGTACACTTCCATGGTATCGCCTAACTGATCCTGGAACATCTTGTTCACGAGCCTCTGATACTTAGCTCCTGCGTTCTTCAACCCAAATGGCATGACTTTATAGCAGTACACTCCTTTATCGGTTACAAACGCGTTTTCTCCTGGTCGTCAGGATGCATCAGGATCTGGTTGTACCCGGAGTATGCGTCTAAGAATGTTAACATTTCATGTCCAACTGTCGCATCAACCATGGCGTCGATATGGGGCAATGGAAAGGGGTCCTTAGGGCATGCTTTGTTCAGGTCGGTGAAGTCGATGCACACTCTCCATTTTCCGTTCTTCTTGCTTACCACGACGACGTTCGCTAACCACTCAGGATATTTTACCTCACGGATTTTCCCAGTTTCCAACAACTTCTGAACTTCCTCATTAATGATCTGGTTCCTTTCAGGTGCGAATTTTCTTTGTTTCTGCTTGACGGGTTTCATGGACGGATCTACATTCAGTTTATGGGTAATGATCTCCGGATCAATGCCGACCATGTCTTCGTGCGACCAAGCGAAGCAATCTTCGTTTGCTATGAGGAATTCTACAACACTTTCCCGTTGCTCGAGTGATAAATTAGCCCCTATTCGAACCACCCGATCCGGTCTTACTAGGTTGAGCACCACTTCGTCTAGTTGGCATTCGTCTGGCTTGGGTGGTGCCGAGCCCAGCTGTGATTGCTAGATAGGGCTAGCCGTCGGCTTCAGGTTCTGGCTATAGCATTCTCTTGCGGTTTTTCTTTCTCCTTCGATGGTGAGGACTCCCCAGGGGGATGGGAACTTCAGGACCTGATGGTAGGTAGATGGCACCGCCTTCATCTTGTGGAGCCAGGGGGTGCCCAGGATGACATTATAAGCTGAGGGGCAATCCACGACGTTGAACTTGGCGGTGATGTTTACGCCTTTGGCCCATGTGGCTAGGGTGACTTCTCCAAGGGTGAATTGAGTTTCACCGCTGAACCCGACGAGTGCTCTCGGGTTCTTGATTATGTCAGATTCCAGCAATCCCATTTCCAAAAATGCTTTCCTGAATATGATGTTGGCCGAACTTCCATTGTCCACCAGTACCCGCTTCATGCAGAAGTTGCTAACGTACAGCGAGATGACGAGGCTGTCATGATGTTCAGCCCCTTCCAGGTCGCCACCATCGAAGGTGATGGCCATACCACACAATTTCTTCTCTTGTTCGGACATCGGGCTACCCGGCATGATGTGATTCACGGTGGCACTTCTGGCGAATCTCTTGGCAGCGGAGTAAGTGAGACCACATATTTCGGATCCTCCACTGATCACATTGATCACCTTCGCATTTGCGGGGGGTGGTGGTGGTCCACCGGACTTTTCCAGCTTCTGACCTTCGACTCCTTTGCCCTTTTGATCTAGGAGGTGATCCAGCATTCCCTTCTTCAACTGCCAGGCCACATCTTTCCTTAGAGCCTTACAGTCTTCAGTATGGTGACCATGATCGTTATGATACCTGCACCACTTGGACTTATCTTTCAACTCGTCTGGGCGCTCCRACTTTCTAGGCCACCTGACGCCTTGGCCGATCTCTTTCAGGGCGTCGACAACTCCGGCTTCGTCTACACAGAAACAGTAGCTAGACAGGGGTGGATATTCTTGGCGCTCCTTCAGGGAACCTGTATCCTGCACATCAGAGGAAATACTTTGTACTTGTGGTCGACTGGAAGTAGCTTGATCCTTCTTTGGGTAGGGCTGATGCCTCCATCCTCCTCGGAATGAGTCTGTCCTTCTTTCCACTCTGGGACCGTTCCTTGCTACTTCGTCTTCTTCGACTCGGACTTCTGCTAAGGCTCTCGACTGCAGAAGTCCGAGTCGACTGCAGAAGTCCGAGTCGAGAGCCTTAGCAGAAGTCAAAAGTTTGACATGGATAACGGGTTAGTTCATAATATAATCGAGAATTATAAGTTACCCCCCTTCGGAATGCCTCGATCGCGGTTGGTAGATCCAGGTTCGGGATGTGGATCATCTCTTTGGTGAACCGATCCAGGAAATCTCGGGTGGATTCACCGGTCTTCTGAATGAGGCGATACAGGTCGCTCGATTGTTTCTTCAAGGTTCGACTGCTGGCAAACTGCTGGTAGAACTTGTTCACCAAAGTGGAGAAGTTAGAAATGGAACCCGGCCTCAAATTGATCAACCATTGCAACGCTGGTCCGCATAAAGTAGCTCCGAATGACCGACACATCGTAGCTTCGACTTGATGAGAAGGGATGGACAGTTGCCATATTCTTTGTTTATACTGAGCCACATGGTCTACCGGATCACTAGTGCCATCATATAACTTCGGCATGGCGGGGATGTTCAGCTTTCGGGGGATCCTGGTTCGTGCTATCTCATCTGAAAAGGGGGATCTCGCATATCCGTCTTTGGCTTCCATGGCCACTGGAGCAGGAGCCCCAGGCAGCTTGGTCAATAGTTTCATAATCTTTCGGTTCTGCGCCTCCAAGACCGCCATCTTCCGGTTCTCAGGGTTCGGGTTCTCAGCATTCGGGTTTGTCTCAGTGCTCTTATCCTTTTCCGGGTTCCGTGGTTCTTCCCACATCTCCATATCCGACTCGGAACTGACGGATATTTCGTCATCTAGGTTCCCCATGAGGGGTATGTCGTCCAGGTTATGCCTTCGACGAGTGCGGTTACTCTTGAAGGACTCCAACTCCTTGCGCACGGATTCCAGGGATTCCTTAGCCGTCTTAGCGTCGACGGATAACTGACGTGCTTCTTCCGATATCTTTTGATTCTCCTCCTGGGCTTGATTCAAAGCTTCCTGCGTCTTGCGCAACATTTCTCTTACTTCTTCGAGCATTTGCTCCTAAGACTGACCGGTTTGTGCAGGATCTACTTGACTACTGCTACCTAACATTTTTTTGTTCTTTTTCGAGTAAACTAGCATACGACAATGAACGAAAAACAAAAACCTAGTTACAGCCCCACGGTGGGCGCCAAATTGTTTATGCAAAAATCAGTAAATTACCTAATCTAAGCTAGTACGACTGCAACCAGGTTCAAGCTACGTCGTAGTAATCACTAAGCAACTAAGAACATAAATAAAGACAAATAAAAAACAACAGGAAAGAACAACACCGAACATGGTCACGCGGAAAAACCCCATGAAAAAGGGTAAAAAACCGCGGGTGGTTGTGAGTCCACCAATCCACTATGTTAATATCCGATTACAGGTTCAAGATCACACCAGTCTCAGGGCAATGCTTATCGATACAACCGTCTACTTTCTCTCTCTTAGATTCGCTCAAGTTACAGTTTCAGTGATAGCTTTTTTCTGCTTTTTCACCGAGATATCTACCTTCTTTAAATATCCTAAGCCTTGCCTATTCTAGAGTCTTCTTCACCACGTTCCTAGGATTTCATAACCGTTTACTTTGTCCGGTTCTTTAGGGAGCAGTTACTGGCTGTGAGCTTTATCCACGTTCCCCACTTTACCGGATGGAGGTTATATCTCAAGATTATATGCCCTTGCTGACTTAGTCTTCTTGGGCTTTACCTTTGCATACAGGGCCGGGTTGCCTCTCCTCTAGGCTGGAAGTCTTCCTGTATCTGAGCAAACCTGTGAACCTGTGAACGAGTAGACCTATGAACCTGTGAACACGAGGGTTATTTGAAGATTAGTTCTACGTATGCAATGACTTCAGGTATAACAGCACCCAAAAACATGATTTTTTACCCCAATTTTAGAGAGAAATATAAATAGAATAGGAAGGGTGTTTAGGAAGGGGAATAGACACTTAGAATACAGCAAAAAAGGCACATTATTTCCTCTCTCAAAAGCTGTTTTTTCTCCTCTTTGTTCTTCCATTGTTATCACTTAAACAATTCAAGCAAACTCCATTATCAATTCAAATATTGTTTCTTTATCTTTATTTCTTGGTTTTGTCATTGTTATTATTGATTATGTCTTCTCTTATTATTGTTTTAGCTTATTTGATTATGTGTGAGTAATTTCCCCAAATTCTAGGGTTAGGATGAACCCTAATATGGATTGATTTGCAATTGAATTCCCAATTCCCAACCTTGATTAATTTACAATTCATTCAATTTAGAGTTGGTTTTATTATCATTCTTTGATTAGAAATAATATTGGATGAATGTGATTAGGTTTGCAACGAAAGTTGATTCTCAATTGGTTTTTGAACTCTAAATTGAGATAAAGTAAATCATCACGAAAGTAGATGATGAAATTTGTTAGGATTTTAGGATGCTAGGCTTAAGGTCCTTAAATTGCTTGAATCCATGAAAATATGTAGGATAGCTTTGTTAAGGAAGTTCTTGATTGATCGAAAGAAATCATTAGTACTTTTAGGACGCTTCCATCCTATGAATTGTTGATTAATTGATCAAGGGAAAAGGGAATTGCTTGTTAAATTAGTTCATATTAGTGGGAATTCTTAAACCTAGAATTGCTTTTAATTCTTGATATTTCCAATTAATTTTAATTTGCTTTAGTTGATTAGTTTTCATCAATCTCCTCTTATTTTGATTACTTGCTTGGCTCTAATTGAAGTCAATATAACCACTTTGTCTCTTGGGATTCGACCCTTACTTGCCCGACTACATAGTTAGGAGGAATAGCTAGGTTATTTTTGTTAAGTGCGCGACACGCACGCCTTTCACTTTGTTAAGGTCAGTGAAGTCGACACACATGCGCCACGTGCCATTTGGTTTCTTGACCAGAACAACGTTGGCTAACCAATCCGAGTATTGACATTCTCGAATGAAGCCTGCTTCCAACAGCTTTTTGATTTCTGATGCTGCTGCATCGCATCTTTCTAGCCCCTGATGTCTGAGCTTTTATTTAATTGGCCTGACGCCTTCTTGAATGCTGAGCTTGTGCACCATGACAGAGGGATCGATCCCGAACATCTTGGTTGCCTCAAATGCGAAGACATCACGAAATTCCCGTGGTGCTTAGATAATTTGATCTCAGAGTCTTAGCTCAAGGGATTTCCCGACCCCCGAGGTTGGGGAACTAATCGATCTGAACCTCTTTGTGTGCTTCACTTGGTTGAGGCCGATTGTAGCGCTTCGGATTGTCACTGAGGTATACACCAAGTCCGGCTAGGACATCTGGTTGAGGAGGGGGTCTTTCCTCTTGTGACCGAGGGAAGAAGGCTCCTCCTTCGACTCAGCATGTCGAAGGCTGTTCACGCAGGATTCCCTCGCCGAACGCTGATTGCCGTATAATTTGCCTACTGCCCTTGAGTTTGTTTCGTATTGTAGCAGTAGCTGGTATGTGGAGATGGATGCTTTGATCATATTGAGGATGGGCCTTCCGAGGATGATGTTGTAGGGGAGGTCTATATCGACCACAGTGAAGTACACCTGGGCTGACCGAGCCAGGTCCTTCTCCCCAATCCGGATGGGTAGCTTGATAATACCCTCGGGATAGGTCCTCTTACCTCCAAAATCGACCAAAGGGTATTCTGAAGCAATCAAGTCATCCTTGGAGTATTTCAACTTTTGAAGGTAGTCCCAAGTGATGATGTCTGAGGAACAGCCACTGTCTATAAGGACTCGCTTGACCCGAGCATTGGACACCTTGACTTCGACCACCAGTGGGTCATCATGAGGGACAGCAATGGGTTTGGYCGAGTCATCATCAAAGATCATTTTTTGGCACTTGGGAGGTATCTCTCCCCTGACCTTCAATACCTGATGAGCGAGATCCTCCAAATGGCGCTTCCTACCTCGGTTGTTGGGGCCGCCCGAGGCATGTCCTCCAGCGAACACATTAATTGTGTGCATAGTCTCGTTGCTCACCTGAGGTTGAACTTCTGTTCGCCGAATGTGGTTCTAATTCCTGTTGTCTTTCTTCTGGAGATACCGATTCAACTTTCCTTCGTTAGCGAGCTGATCCAGTGCCTTTTCAGCTCTTTGCAATCTCGGGTGGTGTGACCACACTCCCGATGATATTCACACCAAAGATTTTTGTTTCGCCTATTAGGCGTTTTTCTGACAGGTTCCGTCTTGGGCAGAATGTCTAAAGGCTTGATATCAAGAAATATGTCCCTACGGTTGGCATTGTACCGAGGGTCATCTCCTTTGTCCCTGAGTTTGGGCTTTTTGCTTTGATTGTGGTCATTTCTGTTTTCACCTACCTTTCTCTTTCCCTCGGTCGAGGGTTGATCGTCATGCATGTTGTTTATTTCTGAGACCTGAATGTACTTCTGAGCAAGTGCCAGAGCCTCTGAATACTTGGTAATGCCCTCAATGACCAGGTCCTGCTTAAATCGGCTAGGTCTGAGGCCTGACATGAGGGCTGAGAAACCAACATTGTCCTCCAGATTCGAAATGCCCAGAGATTCGGCATTGAATCGCTCAATGTAACTAGACAGTCCTTCAGTTTTCCCTTGTTTCAAACTCATTAAATGCRGGCTAGTTTCTTATGGCGTTTTCTAGCAATAAATTGTTGTTTAAACAAAGCTTCTAATACGGTAAAATTGGTAATACAGCCAGATGGTAATTCACTAAACCAAGTAAGGGCAATACCTTTAAGTGTGGTTGGAAAGAACCGACACCAAGACCCCTCGCATCCAGTCTGTACCGCCGTCTGAGTTTTGAAGGCTGCCATGTGATCTTCGGGGTCAGTCGTCCCATCGAARGTCTCGATCRTTGGCACTTTTACCTTCTTCRGATCTTCTGTATCCATAATCTCCCTGYTGAATGGAGYCCTATGGACGAGGGATTGCATCRGCTGCCGAGCCCCAATACCCTCTTTGGACTGTCTGACTGACTCAGAGCGAGTGTTATCCGCATGACCGCRTGACCTRGATGGCTGGTGCTGAGGTGACCGACTGGAGGCCTCATGCTGGGACCGGCTAGGTCGAGCAGAGGGTCGGCCCGAATCTCCTCGGCGAGGGGAGACTCGAGGCTGGACTACTTCGGCGATTGTTCATGATAGTGCGAGCATCCATGCTTTCTCGCCTTCTTWCCTCGATGATGAGGCGAGCATCCAGGGGTGGTCTGTTGGACCGACWGGCCTGAGGGGCCTCCTCCCCCMTCTTGGATGGAGCCGKCTGGACCGCACTAGGGGCACTGCGATGGGAATTTCCYTGCGAGGGAGAGGTAAACCGGAAAGGACCCGAGCGTAACCTCGGCGGGGAGGCAGGTCGACCTCGTGAGGGAGACCGCTGGCCGGTACTGTGCGCTGGTTGACTGCGCGTRGGCTAAGGGTTGCCCCCTATTTGCGGGACCTTCTCTAGCTGCTTTGTGAGAAGGCTCACCTTCTCGAGTACGGCGTTGAGCTCCTGCCTGGTGACCAGTCGGTGGGCTGAGGATGGCGAATGGGCGAAGGACAATTAGTCCTTTCTCCCCCGGATGTAGCTCCCGAATCACGTGGTGCGGAAGAGGTAGTGTCCCCCTCCAGGGGATTGGACTGCCCTCTCCTCTTGTCTGGTTGATCGACTGCAGGCTGAACATCGCGGACACCATAACGCGTACTCACCATGGCTTGCTTGTCGTCCCCACAGACGGCGCCAATCTGTTCCTGTTCAAGGAACTTACAAAGAAAACGACAAAGTAACGAGGTAAAATAATGACTGGGGATGACAGTTGGCACGTACGTGTCTTCCGTCTATGTCCTGTGAATGGACACTGATCTCCTCTGGCTAACCTGAAAAACAAACAAAGGTGACTGGCCCAGGGGGTTGACCCAGGAAAGCCCTTCTGATGCTTAAGTCAGCAAGGAGACTTCCAAGCTGAAGGTCAAGCAAGCTAGAAATTAGCACTAACAGACTGTACTTGGTGGTTCGCAATTTAGATACGGCTAGAATGGGCTCACCAACTCCCGCTTTTATAGGGTTATGTGAGGAGGCTTTTGGATTTCCTTCAATGTAGGAGTAAGGAAGTAGCTAATATTTAATCAATGTGGGTACAAAAAGGTTAAAAACTGCAATTTGTCTGATTTCAGCCTTCTGACACGTAGGAACCTACCTCTTTGGGGGTGCTTTATCACTTGGTATGTGGGGCCCACATGCTTCCCAAATGCTTAGGTTGGGACCCCACCAGATGCCACGTGATGCCTAGCGATTGGGTAGGTGTAGGAACAGTTGTCATATTAATACAGACAAGTTGGGACACTAAAATTTTTTTAAAAAAACATACACTAGATTTAGGAAATCTACCTTAAGTTCTTTGAAAACTCCAGAAGATGATATCCTAATCCTGTTTGATTAGCATGCTATTGCTAACACTAAATCTCTAAACATAACCACTATGTCTAGATAATGATTAAACACTAGGGAAATATTGTGGGCATTCCAATTTTTACTTGCTAAGACTATTGGTCAATTCAAATTAATCATTAAAAAAAGCTGGAGAGAAATATCACTTGTTGACAAATTCATTTACATTAAAAAATAAATAAAATACGTGAAAGTTAATTATTATTTTTATTGCACTACGGATGGGTATCTTTAAAAAATATGTGAATTTGGGCTACTCGTTGTTGTGTAATTCGCGCATCTCCTTAGCCTTTTTTTATGAACGAGCTATGTCAATGGCTTCCCTTGACATCAAAAGAGTCTGCTGACAATTACAGAGCTTCTTGGTTGCATTGCTTGGAGCATATATGTCCTCCTAACATACTTTTCCCTTCTAGCATAATGTTGTATAATTATCTATTTATTAACAAAAATGTACTCAAGAGTGCTGATAAATGATAATTGATGTAATTTATGTAGCATTTTGGCTCTTTTTTAAGAGGTGCTCTTAATTGATAACATTTAGGGTGATGAAATAAAGGAATATATATTGCAGTTATATATGATTGTACTTGTAAGTGGGATCAGCCCAAATAAAGGATCTGAAGACCTACCCCCTTTTTTATTTTATTTTATTTTAGAATTTAGAATAACACATTTTTGTGGCCATGAAATGCACACATTTATGTACCATGTTTAAAACAAAGTATTTTGGATCTCTCTAAATGAGTTCAAGGTTTAGGGTTTGTTGAGTTTGTCCGCCGTAATATTGTGGGTTGGACTGATAGAGTACGTGTTTTATTCTTGATCTTTCAACTATTAGATTATTAAATTTAAGCTTTGTTGAAATAGTACGTCCACTGACATTGTCTGTAAGTAAGTTTTGATTGAGATAATCTATTGATATATTTAAGAGCAGGCATAAAAAGAAAGTCACAAGTTTTGAATCTGCGATCATATCTCTACTTTCACAAGTGAAATAGTATTAGAAAGATATATGTAGGCAGAAAGACTTGTTAGAGTTTGTAGTGCATCCAATTTTTTTAATGTTTTGTTTTATTCAAGTATCTCATTTGAAATGATGGATTTTGGGTGAAATTCACTATTTGAAAAGTTAAGAATTTCAAATTCACTAAGTTACCAAATTTCAACCATGTCTGAAATGAGTCTATGAAAAAAGGAATTTTAAATGTATTGTTAGGAATTGTCATTTGAAATTATTCATCTTTGTTATAGTTTCGCTTATTTCTCTATCCATCTTTTTTCCCCTACTTCCACAGATGTGACAATTGATTTCGTAAAAATTGTCAAAAATTAGTCTTCCACTTCAGTGATTCACTTTTTTTAGATTGATTGCAATTTGACGGATGGGCATGGTTCGTGTCGAGATGGACCACGTGACAAGCCTACGAGCCTCATGCCTATGCCAGTCGTGCATGTACGGTCCAAGGGTAACGTCGTGCCACGCCGGACTTATAATGTTAATTTCCTAAAAATAAGGCTCGTGTCTAGCCAACCCACATTCCATGTCATGTTGGGTTGTGTCATGTCGGCCAGCCCACATGCCTAACTTACAATCACAAATTCATATGTGATCTCCGTATCATATTTCTCATTAYGGTCATGGGCAAATGTTTAAGTTCAAAAAATAATTGTTGATCTTCAAATGCAAATGTCAATCTCCAAATGTTCATTTTTGAATGCAAATGTTCATTTCGAATGTCAATGTTTATCTTCAAATACAAATGTTCATGTCTGAAAATGAATATTTATATTTTTGGACATGAATAATATTTGCACAAGACCATGTAAAAGAATATGGTCCTAGGACCATATAGTGGACCTATTGACTTACAATTCCCTATATTTTATACATTTCTCTCTGAAAAGAGTGTGCTCACGTGCGAGTCAGCCCACGTGCTCKTGCCAACTTTTAAAAAGTTGTTCATGACCCGTTGGCGTGTTGACAGCGAGCTTGTGTCGTGTCGTGCTTAGCCCGTGTCATTCCAGCCCAATGATAAGTGCATAATATTAGATATTTTTAGTCCCCAATATTAGTCTTTTAATCTCTTATCTTAGTTATTTTATTAAATTAGTTACATTTATTATTTTAGGTGTGAGTGCATAAAGTATTATTTTATAATCTCTTACATTTATTATTTTATTAAATTAGTTACATTTTAATAATGTATTATGCATAAACACATAAAAAAATATCTTACTTATTACATGTGAGAAGGTTGACAAATTCATTACAT
This sequence comes from Bassia scoparia, assembly GCA_008642245.1. Lineage (NCBI taxonomy): Eukaryota > Viridiplantae > Streptophyta > Magnoliopsida > Caryophyllales > Amaranthaceae > Bassia > Bassia scoparia. The sequence continues at coordinate 46,668 of SNQN01003285.1, read as the reverse complement.
ACAAAAAATGAATAAAATAAAGAAAAATTCAAGAAGAAAATAAAAAAAAGACGAGAAAACCAAAAATAATAATTAGTATAACTTGTTGGTGAACAATCCTTTAAAGACTATGCTTGATCAAAGTTCGGCTTGAACTCGAAAAAACATAAACTAATATGAGACAAGCTTAGCAAAACTCTCTCTCGATTCGACCAATAATCACCCCCTATATGCGACATAGTTGGAATCAATAATTAAAGAATCATTAAAGACGACAATAGGGGTCCAATATAGTCTTTTTAATGTCTTGGTTTGTTTAAAGGAACATATGATTGGACATGATACTTCTTAAAAATTAGATCTCTTAAAAATATAGTCTTTTTTAGAGGATAGGATCTTACAACGATTAAATAATACTTGTTTCGTTCTTTATTACTCGCATCTTTCTAGTGGTGCACAAAAATTAAGGAAGGGAGAAAAATAAGAGAATGGAACCCAAAAAGATCGATGAATATTATATATTAAAGAAGAAAGAGAAAATATTGATAAAAAAAAAAAAAAAGAGTTGAAAGTGAACCCACATGTACGTGAGATTTATATTATTTCATTATATTTATAAAGATATAGTGGTAATTTTTTGTGGGGCATTTACCAAATAAAAAAATATGCAAGTATTTTACAATTTTCTAAATAAGAAAAAGATGCAAGTAAAAAAAATGGAGGAAGTACTTTGTAATTGGTAAGTTAAATAGTTAATGGAGCATATATACATATATTGATTTTGAGGCTCAATCATTAGCGGTTTGGTTGTAATGATGATTTTTTTTTTTTTGATGGGTTGTAATGATGATTTGACATGTTATTAAAGTGGACAAGAATTCTATTTGTGAACATTAGATAGATTTGTGAGGAATTTGAGTGGGATTGACTGAAAGTTTGAGATATGAGAATAGGAACAAGAAGGAGAAATATGATCGAAATAATTTCTTTTGGCCGTGAGTATGAAATTAGGATAGGGCGGGTATTTGCAATAATCTCTAGATGCAAAAAGTGGTATTATTTTTAAGTGAAAAAATACACGGTAGTCTATTTTTAGATTTATAAAACTTGTACAATTACTTAAAAATACGAAGGTAGTATTTTCGTTATAATTCTAACTTATATTAATGAACTTGTGTAAGAATCTATTTTAGCAACCATTAGATAGCAACGCTTGAACCATAAAAACAAAAAAAAATGATCGAGCACATACTATGTCTACATTAAATTAGGTTTCGGAATATACACACTTATACTGTGATGCATTTGTCAAATGTCTTTTGAATTATAAACTTGTAGAAAACTTTATTTAGCATATGTAGATAGCACGTTTTGACATAAATAACAAACAAATAAATGATCGACACATATTTTGTCTACATTAAATAGGTTTCGGAATATACACACTATTGTTGTCTTTTGTAATGTCTTTTGAATTACTTTTATAATCTTTACTTCCCCTAATCCCTGTCTACTCTAAATGCATAACACTTCCCTACTTCTGGAGGTTTTATTAATTTCAAAATGTGAAAATTAAAATTTATTTTAAGAAACTACCATTCAATTGATTCTAACAACAATCCCACTTAACTAATTTACCTTTTATATATTAATGAGTTTTAAGGATCTCACCATTTATAAATATAGCGAAAATTTCTTATAGTATATTGAATTTACTTGAAATGAGAGGAAGATATATATATAATGTTTACAGCGGCTATAATTTTCAACTCACAATAATTGAGCTAGGTGTATTTCCTTTTTCAAATTTTAAGTGTAACAGCGTAATCTAAAGTTGTCAAAGTACCATCAAAACTAAAAATAACTTAAACTTGATCTGGATTGCTAAACGAAATCCGTTTGTTACTGAGATCAAGTCCCAATTGTCGTGCTGAAACTTCCACCATAATTGCCTTCAGCTTCTCCACTCCGTAACACCACGATGGAGCGCCTTGCGTAGCGTTCGACCATGTAGGACGCCTTGCATAGGCGTCCAGACCAGTATGGTAGGACGCTTGCGTAGGCGATCCAACATTGGTAAGGACGCCTTGCGTAGCTCCACACCATGTCTGGACGCCTATGAAGGCGTCCATACAATGGTCTGGACGCCTACGAAGGCTCTATGCAATTCAAAGTCCACATGTTTTTTAGTGGTGTATGGGTGGTCGTGTTCTGGTGATGGTAGGTGGTTCAGGTGGATCATGGGTCCTGGGTGGCTAGTTGTTGGTGTTGGGTGAGGTGTGCTTGGGTGCGTTAGGAGGGGATTGGATAGAAGGCGTGTATGGAGAAATTCACAACGAAAAGTGACTTAATTCTAGTAAAAGGCGACTTCGAATAGTATTTCCCAAACTTGATTAGTTTGATTTCGAATTGAATTCTTGTCCACTTTAATAACATGTACAAATCAAATCATTTAAACCCATCAAAAAAAAAAAATCATCATTACAACCAAACGCCGCAAATGTGAGCCTCAAAATGAATATATTATATATGCTTTCCAATTTTAATACTATTTACTTACCAATTACAATAGTCATTCCACATTCTTTTACTTGCCCATTTTTCTTATTTAAAAATTGCTAAATACTTGCAATTTTTTATTTGGTAAATGCGTCTCCAGCAGCCACCGCATCAACCACCCATAATATTACCAACATTATAGGATTTACGATGGGAGATATTTAAAATCACATCGGGTATAGAGAAATAATCCTCATACATAACGGATTGAAACACTATAGTGAGTTAGTGACAAAATACTCGATTTTTATTCATCAATACTTTACTTTTAATGATCTTATGACCTTATATCCTGAGCATTTTATAGGCTCGTTTGTTTCGAAAGAAAATAATTTTCATGAAAAATTATTTTCTTATAGAAAAGTAATTTTATTTCAATGGAAATATGACTTTAAAAAAAATTCCTTTGTTTTGTTTGATTAACAGGAAAACTCATGAAGGAAGAAAATATAGAAATGAAGTTTGATAGGATAATGAATAGGAGAAGTAAGAAGTGAAGCAGAGTGCTTTTGTTGACATTCTTTCTCTACAAAAGGAAAATGATTTTCCTTTTCTAAGTGATATTCCATTGAGAGAAAATGATTTTCACGCCCTTTTCAAACAAACAATCAAAAACTATAAAGAGAGAGAAAAATAGTTTCCGAAAAGAAATATTTTCCATCAAAACAAAACGAAACCATAAAGGCTCGCTCATTTTTTTTTAGAAAATTAGGTTATCAGAACACAACCGGTTTTTTGAGTTATTGCTCCTCTGGTGCCTTTAAGGTTCATTGTCTGGGGGGTCCTACGTTTGTGTTTTTTGTTTTTGTCATACTATTTCAGTAAGTGTAAGACGAATGCTTTGGCTGAAAATACTTACTAATGTAGTAAGTTGTGGTGATTGAAGAATAAATATAGGTGGAAGATGAGATCTTGTTTTGATTCGTATAAGTTATATGATCGGTTTTTTCTGATTGATTGGTCCACTGAGCGTGATCGATTATAGAGAGGTGTCGGGATAGCTGGGACATTAGGGAAAGCCGGTTGTGTGGTGTATTGTGGCAGACATGTTTGTGAGGGTACATGCCTTGTTTGGGCCGGTCGGGTTACGTATGTGGGAATAAAGACGATGTCTGGTGCGTATAAAGACAATGGAAGACAAGACGGAGGCCCCAAGTGCCCTTGATGAAATCAAATTATTCTTGGTTGATTAAATCGATTTGTCTCGGTAATAATATGGTGGTGATTGTTGAGTTTACATATTGTTTAGGATGTAATTGCGAGTGGTGAGTAAATAAAAGACACTTAACTGTAAAAGTGTTACATTTCTTTAATTGAATATTTATTTCTTTAGAGAAAAAAAGAGTTATTCCAATTGATTGAAAGTCATACGACATCTATAAGATAATCAATAAAAATCAAAGTACATTTAAAATGAATAAAATTGAATTCACTTCAATAATCAAACCACGTCCATGATAAGTTGATAAAAATATCACTAATACAGATGACTCCTCTTTCACATTGTAGTGTTTTAGTGTCAGTTGCACACATCTTTTTGGTCAAGGAGTTCATATCGATTTACAATTTTTTTTTTTCAAAATTGCCTTTGGACCACTCAATGTACTATTTCACAAAAGATGTCCTCAGTTTTAGTTTTTTCTGGACATCTTTAACGAATTTTTACCTTACTCGGTTTTATTTATATAAAAAAGGAGGCATTTTAGAAATATGACATAAGTAAAATTGTGTTAAACCTTGTTGGATTGAGTCCAACCAGCACATAAGAGTGAAAACATTGTGATTAATATAATTACATACAAACTTGAAGGGAGTGAAGGAATAATTTACTAGTTTAAAACTTTCCCTCAATGATAAAACCGTAAATTACAATACTCCGCCCGTTTTTTAGATTTAACACATACCATTATGGAACGTGTTTTTAAGAGTTGATTGATTGAATAAAATAGTTGAGTAAGTTGGGTAAAAAAGTTGAATAAGTTAGGGTAAAAGAGCTAAATGGTGGAATGAATTTTGAAAATAGTACTTGGGTGAAAAGATTGGGTAAAGTAATGAAAGCATACCATTGACTTAAAGGGGTAAGCAATTAATGTTAGAGTAAATAAAGAGGTCAAATGTGAAAAAAGTTATTTTTAGATTGGTTGCAACAACTAAAAACTCCCAAATAAGAAATTGTAACACTAAAAAACGGAGGGAGTATTGACGCAATATTATGAATCTTTGTCAAACATGAGAATAACAAGACTCGAATAATCTCATCCCTTCCTTCTATTCTCACGTACCCCAAACCGCCCCGTGAAATGGAAATAGAATCGGGGCTTTGGCCGATTGAATTCGGGCTCAGTGAAAATATTTGAAGTTTACCGCGTTTTCTGGACCTCCACAACGTTCTTCTCCCTCCCTTTCTTTCAATAAATCCAACCTCTCAACCCCTGCAACATTCTTTCCTTCCACTCCTCAAACCACCTACATACCCCATACACTTCATCTTCTGAAAATCAATTATCGCAACTTTCCTCATCTTTTAATTTTCTCAGATCGATAGAAGAAGATCATAACTCAACAATTCAGGAAAACTCATGAGTCAATATCCTTTACGAATTTCAATCAACTCTGTTTTTTTAAGTTTTTTTTTTTTTTTTTTTTTTTTTTTGAATTTGAATTGGCAGTTGTTTGAGCCTTGACTGACTGAACGCGGGAACCAGAGGGAGAGAGTCGCGAAATGAGCTCAGAATCGAACTTCCAACAAAACTAAAAATCCTAAAAACGAATGGTTTAACGCCCGAACAACGCCGTTGAACGGTAACAAATGAATATTTATATCTCACAATATTATGTGAAATTTTTTTTGTTGCCGAGTTACTTAATTAACTCATTCATTTACATTTTATAAATTGAAATTAAATAAAATTGATCGCGAAGGGATGCGAAGGCTTGTCATAGAGAAAGGCGGCGCAGGAAGGCCGGCGCAGGTGGAGGAGAAGAGCAAGGGCGGTAATCAGGAAAGTATCAATTAAGTAATTAATGTGTAATTTTTTTAGATATGTTACTAATGTAATTGAGGATTGATAATTAGAGTAAGGTGATGGATATGAATAATTGAAATATGATAATCATGAGTTGTATTCAGCAATGAAGCAGAATTATCTTAATCGACTTGAATCATTGTTATTTTGGTTTAGTTATGATGATTAGGAAATCTTATACAAGTAGTTTATTAAACAGTTCCTTCTACATCTTTATAATTTGTAATTTTGAGGTAAATTTTCAGTACTTCCTGAAACTTTTCCTGCTATCTTATCGGAAAATAATACGACACATTCTTTGTTTATAGTTGTTAATAATTGAC